>JAFBJY010001387.1:0-213360 GCA_016801885.1 Toxotes chatareus
TTTTTCACGTTCCATCGTTTTTTGGGGTTTTTTTGTGATTAAAATACTTTTAAAAGTTTTTAACCCCGTCTGCCTCAGTAGGTCGTTACTGAGGCAGAGATTTTCTTTAATTCACTAAGAATTTTTTTGGGGAATTTCCGGGGGTGCAACCCCCAGGTGGCGTTTCGGGGGCAACCCTCCCTTAGTGCCCCTAAACTTTGGCTTCGTTGCAGGGAGCAGTTTTTTCTCACATCTAAAAACATTAAGCCCAAACCTCATCACGTTTCGGATGGAAGTCTCCCCCTCATGAGCAACCTCACCACGTATCAACCAGACTACAAAGTCATCACAAAACCATGCACAAAGTTGCATTAATGGAAAGGGTACTTTATTCATCATTGGTCAGCAACAGCATAAAACGTTATTAAAAAAATTCAAATTTATTGTATTTTAAAAGTGTTGGTCTTATATAAAAGAAAACATTTACATTTATTTTTAAAACATATTGTATGGCTCTCAGAATTTTTTTAAAATGTGGTTTTCATGGCCCCTCACCAAAGGTTCCCACCCTCCACAGAGTCTCCTCTGTCACTGATCCACCCTACCCTTCAACACCACATTCACTAAACCCTCTTTTCCTGGGGGGGGTTTTTGTTTTCCCTGGTTCCTCAATGATTTAAAGGGAGTGGGAGAGAGCCCTCCTGTTAGAGAAACTCTCACTGTTGAACAATGTTCAGTCTGTACATGTCTGTCTTTTCCTCCCCCCCCTTTTTCAAATTCATGTATTAAAGATTTATTTTTTCTCTTCTAAATGATTCATTGAAAACCTTTTTCCTTTTCCCAGTCCAAAAGATGGGCTGATTATTACAGGAGAAAAATGTTGCTGACTTTTAAGATTTAATCATGATCTTGTCCTTTCAATTAAAAGCATCTTGAACATCATTTTTTGTTTTTTCCTGAATCTTGGGAAACTAGCTGATTCAGTTCAAACTAAACTGCCACAGTTTATCTGAAAAAAAAAAACAAGAAATTGTAAACCCCTTTTTTTAATTCACAGATTTAAAAAGCCCTGACTCTCTGAAAGTTTGAGCCTTGATTCAAATTTTTAAAAGTTAATTTAAAAAAAAAAAAAGACAAGAAAAATGAAAGTAAAAAACCAAGAACTGAAGTTTGAAAAAAAAAAGTGTGAAGTTTATTTAAAAAAGGGTTTAAAAGGTTTTCACTTCATCTTCATTTTACAAAACTGATTTCACTTATTTCATTTTTTTTTTGAATTGGATGAATAATGTAAAAAATCGGGGGGGGGTGTTTCTTAGATCTAGTTGGATCACGGGAAGCATCAAATTTTATCTGAACCCAAACATTGGTTGAAAAAAGGGTTATAAAGTCACTTTGAGACACCTGTCCCCAAGGGGGGGCTTTGGGGATTGTTTCCCCCCTCACCCCACACCTCCCAATGATTTTTCAAGAAAGAAGAAAATTAGATACATTAAAGTCTTGTTTTCCCTGCAGAATGAAAACCTTCGGAGCACTGGGGAAAATTTTTACTGTTTTTGATCAGGTCAGACACATGCCCTCCCTGGCAGGGAAAAGGAAGGGGTGAGGCCAGCTCCCCCCCCTCCAGGTGGCTGGGTGATTTTGTCACACAACGTGGCGGGGACAGACAACCCAAAAAAGGAGGAAACGGGAAAGACAAAAAGCCCAAAAATATTTTTATGTATTCGTTTGTATTCCTCAGTATTGGCCTGTCTCCATTGGCTACGGGGTTTTAGAATGAAACATGAAATCTGTTATTCCCAAACCGTGAAACCACTGGTACATTTGGGAATGTTGTTCCCCGTTGGAAGGCCATTCCTCTAGTAAATAATGACAAATAAAAATTTACTGGACATACAGTAAACAATCATCCAATCATTTAAGCCATATATTTTTCCCTGAGATAATATGAAAATTTCCAAATCACACTTCGGACTTTCACCTTCAGGGCAGTTAGTGGAAAGGCTCAGGTGAAGAGCAGATTTCTTTTGACTCTCTTTAATATCACACTTTGTAAATGTGTTCCTCTTCCTTTCAGCTTTCTTACCCTGGACTTCATCTGTAAAACATATGATGTTTCCCCCGTGCTTCATGGTTCACTTTGTTTATCTGAACATCTCCCCCATCCCGGTGGGTGAGGCAAAAAGGTTTAAACAATATAGAATGAATTTTTAAATCATAATAAAAATGATCCTTTACCAGTCCCCTAAAACAGCCCCCTATTAATTTTTTTGATCCTCCTCTGTTTGGGGGGCCAGGAACCAGGTCAACCCCTAAATGTTACAGGGACACTTTTCTTCCCCCAATACAGAAGTGTTTTTTTTTGTGAAGTTGGTAAAGTGGAAATACTCACACACAGAAAATTTTTAGCCTCTGAATAAATTATGTGAGTTAAAATCAGCTCAGTCTGAGTGAACATGGGGACAATCAACAGACTCTGGGGCAGAGTTAAAAATTTGTTCCTGGAGCTGAGTTCTTAACTCTCTTTTAACGAACTCCCCCGGTGTTAAAAACCACCCTCACAAATGTAACTAAAAAATTTAGTTAATTTATTAAACTCTTCTCCGTTTGACACCAAACTAAAAAATGTTTTTTATTTACACTTTTAAGTTAACATTTATTCATTATATTTATTTGGTTTAGGGGAAAGAACCACCAAACACCATCCTTTGATTTTTTTTTTTCATTTGTGCAAAATACTTTTAAAAATTAATACATGCCTTTGAATTAATTCACAGGCGCAAATAATGAAAAAAAACATTTGTGAAGTTGACAAAACAATGTAAACAAAAATTCCCATAATAAAATGTTCAAATTTAAAAAATGACACATTTCTCTTGGTATTTGTAACTTATACAGTACCCTTTTACAGTTCAAGTAAAAAACAGTAAGAACTCATTCAATTAATTGAAATCAGTTATCAATTTCGATAAAATAACTTTATGAATCACAACCAAGACATCTGGCATCAAACCATTTGAAATATTTAATCTTCCTTTGAAATCATTCACTCTGGGGGTGTCACCGGGAAGCAGGGAATGATCAGGGAAACAAATTTCATGCTCAATCAAAAAAAAAAACCCTTTGAAAATTTAATGTTATTTTGCTGAACACATGTTTTCACAGTACCAGTACACAAGAGTCCAACACGAATCAGCCCCACAGCATTTCCCCCACTTTGCCAAAAACGTGGCTTCAGAATAAAGGTGAAGAGTGCTGTTATATCTTCAAAAAAACCATGGTTCAACTGAAAAATTTTTAACTGGAAGACTCAACTTTTTTTTAAAAAGGCTTTCCCCAGTGATAGCTGCTTGATAACCTGTTGAAAAAATTCCCCCTAAATTTTCAGTTGTATAAAGAACTACGGGGTTCCCACCCCCAAAAAAAGGCTATAACGGGAAAAAACATGTCTTTGTTGTGAGTAGAACCTGAAGATCTTCAGTATTTTGGAAATGAGATAAGTGTTTCTTTTTAACAGACGAGAATTTTTTACTGTCTCGTTTTTAAAAGGGATCGGGTTAGACACCCCTTTTATCAATGGAGCTTGTATCTTAATGGATTCCCCTAATCCCTTAGAGTTTTTACCGGATACATGGCATGAATTCATTTGGGGGTGCCTGAAAAAAAAGCAACACTGAACCAAGGAGGGTGCGAAAACATCTAAATTTTTTTGCTACTTATGGTTTTTTTAAAAGCTTTGTTGATTTTTTACCTGGGAGATTCTTCATTGTATCAATATTGTACAGAGTGTCAGAAAAAATGTACAGGCTGGAGAAGCGCATCATACTTTTAAAAACAAAATGTGACTTGAACACTCATAAAAAGCCCAAAGGATGTCAGCTGACGACAGAAGTTTTGCCCAAGACAATATAAAAGGTGAAAACCTGGGTCTTTAAGTTTTGGGCAAAAAGATATGGCTGAGGGGCCCTTTGGGGTCAGGAATGATCCTCAAGGCTTTGGGATACTGAAACAAAGAAATATGTTTACAAAATGTGTTTAAAAAACTCAGCAACATCTACAGTATTTGGCTTTTTGAAAAACCCTTCTGAAATTTTCCCAGATAAACCCGTTTGCCCCCCGGGCCTGATCTTTGTGGGACACTTTCTTCCAGCTAGTTGTGGAGGAGAAGATGAAGCAGCCCCAGAAGAAAGCCATTTGCTGTCCCTTGGGGGACAGAGTGAAAATATTTTTTACACTCATTATATATATTAAGTGTGTTTTTTGATTTCTCTGTGCATTGTTCTAATGGAGATGATCAATTCATCGATACATATTTCCCTGATGATGGGGGGCGCCTTTTAGCCCCACTCTCTCGGGGATGAAGAGGTGTTTTTTGGTTTCAGTTGCACAGTCTTCTGGCCACTAAAGAAAGGGGGGTTTGTTCTTTGAATATCCCTTTGTTCCTGAAAAAAAAAAGCTGTCTCAAGAACAAATACTGTATGTTGCTTATTTCCAAACAAGGAGAAACCTTATCATTTTTTTGGAGTATGGGTTTTTAAAAGAGGGGGAAAGTGAAACAACCCCGGGGGCATGGAACTTTTTTGTTGTTTAACTGCAGCTCTACCAAGCAGGAAAAAATCTTTTCCCTTTTTTTAAAATATTTTTTATAAAATATTTTTTTTTTTCCCATGCATGTAGTAATAAAACCCCAGAAACCCGTGGTGGAAAATTTCAAACTTCATCTGTTCATCTCTTTAATCACAGTCATCTCTGCTGGTTTTATAAAATTTGCCCCAAATTCTCAAAAAAAAAAATTAAAAAACGTATTTACAACTCCCTTTAGATCTATTTGTCAAATACATTCATTTTAAACCTATTACATTTACTTGCTTTTTTTAGCAATTATGTCTAATAAACAATGTTTAAAAAAATCTAGTTGTAAAAAGTTGGAAAACAAAAAATTTTTGCAATTTTAAAGTGCTTGAGACTGACAGTGTATTGTCAGATTTGGGAAAGGAGCCTTCACCCCCTTGCTGCGGACACTTAGATCAAATCACACACACAAGTATAAAAAAAAAAATCTAAATCCACACTTTAAAAACTATATCACATCCCTGGCTGGATATTACCTGTCTCAAACAAAAACATTTCTTCCATAACTCGCTTCCCCAAGTAGTGAGGTCAAATATTTTCTAAAGACGCAAATTCTAATCTTCTTAGATAGGTCTGAATAACCCAAAATACAGCAAAAAAATAATTAAATCTGTATGGTCTTATCATCCACTTCTCCAATCGTATTTTTGTTGTGTAAAGTACAAACCAAAAAATTAAGTGCCTAAATTTTTAAATTCCCCCATCTACTGAGATGAAAAAACAAGACTTTTGAAACATCCTCATCCCCCTTGTCCCCTGTTGCTTGTTTTTGGGGTGTTTTCAGTGTTCATTGGCCCAAACCAACTTTAAAAATGTTTACCTTTATTAATTTAATAAACTCACTGACCTGCACAAAAAATTAAAGCGGGCCCTTAAGTTTAATTTTATTTCTTTTTCCCCCCTGTTGTATTTATCAAATTTGGCTTACTAAAAAGAAATGTCATATGTCTGGTAACATGTTCGTTAAATTTCCCCAAACTACACACTTTTAAAATGTTTTTAAAAAAAGGCTAAGGAAACCAACACATAACCAAAACTATTAAGTAGATAAAAGTGGAAAAACAAAAAACCCCATTTGCTTTTTTGATAAAATCAGCCCCCCCTTGGGGCTTTCCCTTGTTGTCTCCCCGGATTAATTGTGCCCCAAGGGACAAAAAAAAGGCCCCGGGGAAAAACCAAAACAACTCCCACACCAACACAAACTTGTAAGAAAAAATAAATAAAAATGCCCCAAATTTTTCACTGTTTTTAAGTAATTTCTTTTTTATACATTAGTTTGCAGTTCAGCTGCCTGCCTTTGCTAATTACCAACCCAGGAAGGTCCGATGCAAGGGTAATTCATTTGGTTTTTGAAAATTAAACAAAGGGGTTATTTTTTGGTTTTTATTTTCCAGATGATTTCCTCCTAACTTTTGAAAAATTTTGTTTTTGTGTGTGTTGTTGTATTTGGGGTTTTGGTTGTTTTTGCCCTTTTGAGGATTACAACCCAGCTGAATGCGGGGGGCCAAGAAAGGGTTTTTAAAAATTAAACAAAAAACATTTTTGGGGGTTTAAATTTTAAAAAGGCCTCAATTTTCCACAGTTTTGGGGGGGTTGTGTTGGGAAAAGGGAAAAAGGTCCGATCCTTTTAGAAATCAACATTTAAGGTTATGTCAGGCTATTTTAAAAAAGGAAAGTTTGTCAAATAAAAAAGGGGGGTGAAATTGGGAGAAAGAATCATACCCATAAGCCAGGGGGCCCTTTAAAAAGGGCCGGGTGGGGTTTTTTGCCAACCAATAAGAAAAAGGTGACCAATCAACTGTCGAAGACTGAAATCAGTTGATTAAATGGAGTCAAGTTTTTGGGGTGCTGCTTGGAAAAAACCCCACACCCTGTTTTAAACCCCGGTTTGATTGTGCTTATTTCATGGACAAATTAGGGTTTTTTTTAATGCTGATCATGACTGTGAGATATTCTCAGGGGCTAACTTTTAATTTTTTTTTGGGTTTATACTGTAGTTTGTGTTAAAGGAAAGGATTTCAGGAAGTCTGTACTATCTGCAAAAAGATCCTTTCTAAAGAAATTTAAGGGAAATAGACATAAACCCCAACCCCTGTCCTGTAAAAGGATTTCCCAGAGTTAAAAAGAAGAAAACAGAGGCTTCAAAGTCTGAGTAGATCAAGTTTCTATCTTCCAGGTTTTTTTTACCCAAAAATTCTCCTCTTTGTGTTTCTACCCTAATGTTTCCTTTCAAAGCTGTGGTGGAGAATGCCGGGGAAATTCTGCACAAAAAAGACAAATTTTTAAAGATACCCATTGATTCTTTTTAACAGTGCTGATGAATTTTGGAATTACTATTTCCACAGAAATATTTTAAAGAGGATCTCCGGCAAGGTATGGACACAGGAAGAATTAGATAAAAACACCATGTTTGAATGTAAATAAAATGTATATATTTTTAAGTGATTTGGTTTTTTTATGCCTTTATTAGGGAAAGAGAGATGACAGGAAATCAGGTGGGGCAGGGGATCAATGTTTCCAGTGGAAACTAATTGGGGATGTTGTGGTAGATGTTAAGCAAGGTTGTTACAGGGTGCCCTGAAAAGTAGTATTAGGGGTTTTTCCATTAGAAATAAGCTGTGATGGAGCATTTCCATTAACCCCCTCACAGGGTTACAGGGTAGTGTCCCAAAATTGCACTTGTTGGCCCCTTTTGGTAGCAGATCCATTGCAAACCTATCACTGTCTTCCCTTTAGCTGTGTCTGCAGTTCTCCCTCCTTTTTATTTGAACTAGAAGAAAGCTCTATTTTAATTCTTTTGTTTTCAGCTCTAAACTTTGCAGCTTCTCCTGAACCTCTGTGATCTGGGGTTTTACTTTCCCCTCTGTTCCAGTTTGGACTTTCAGATATCATTTTTTCACTGTTTACTATCATTTTCATGTTTTTTTTTTTTAAAACAAAATATTTTGTATTAAAAAGAGATATTTAATAACTCAACAGCAATGAAGAAAATTTAAGCATATTCAAAACAAATTAAAACCTTGATTGGTGACAGTGGCCCATTAAAAAACAATTAAAAATTTTCCACTCAAGTCAATGCCTTCTTTTTTAAAGAACTTTTTTAACTATTTACCCAAAAAAAAAAAATTTTTGGGTACATTTAGGAAATATCTTTTTTAACCCCCACCCCATAACATCAAATATCAAATAATCATAAAAAAAAAATAAAGTCATTCCCACTATACCACTATACTATATGGACAAAAAAACAGAAAAATGAATAACTGTTTTACAGTCTTTTTTTCCATAAACTAAATGTTCAAAAATACGAAAGCATTCTGTATAAATACCACAAAAACATCGGCACAATAATAAAATAATTGAAAGGAACTCCTGTGGTTTTCCCCCGACTTTACATCACTCATTTAGGTTTGTCAAAAGTATGGGATATTTTTCCCCTCTATGAAGTCCATGTTTCAGCAGACAACTTATATCCCCCTTGTCCGCTCTCACAACCGGGTGATGAAGTCCACAAGTTTGACCAAATTTTAAAATGGTGAAAAGTTTCGTACCCTTTGCATCTCCTTTTTGGATGGTCGTTTTTGGGCCCATGAGGGTGGAAAAATTCCCTTCCCAAATCTTGATGATGGGCCCAAGTGAAAACCCTTTTTAACCACCAGTGCAGGTCATAAAGACCACAAACCCAATTCCACACTGAACTACATCGGCAGATGATCTGCCCAATCACGCAGGACCCTTTTGGTCATTTTTAACACCATTGGCTCTTCCCTTTCCTCCATTCCTTTTTTCTCTTTGCTCATTTTCCCTCCTGTTCCTTTTTCTTTTTTCCCCTTCCTCCTTTTCCCATTTCCCCCATCAACTTAAAGGACCTTTTCTTTTGCTTTGGGGTGGACCATCATCCTCAACCTGTGCTCTGGGTATGTTGGCATCAACTGGAATATGGTTGGGCTGAGACACTAATACGCTGTGGCTCATGCAAAAAAGGACAGATCCCCCAACCTCCTCAATCATGCTCCAAACCTCTGGTCTGGTTCTAAACGTGTGTTGTTTTTGCTTTAGTTTGCCTTCATATTGTTTGAAGCTCTCCCAGCATCCCACTGTGTATCCAAGTCTTTGTTGAAGTGCAGGGTTTCCCTTTGGTAACCATGGATCAGGAAACCTAGAAACAAGGACTAAACGACAGTGAGCCTCATTCGTGGACTTTAAATTTTATTTCTAATCAGCAAAAATTCACCTGCCCTTTGATTTATAACAGGTTAAACAGATTTTATCGGGGGAAACTAATGGGCCATTATCCCCGAGGGACACAAGGGGGGGGATAGAACAGGACTAAGTGAACTGATCAAATTTTTTTACATCATTTTTTATAACATTACATCAAATTAAACTGTAAAACAAATTTAAATTATTTGAAAGTTGCTACTGAAGGAAAAGGGAAAAAAGAAAAGGATGACAGGAAGAAATCATTTCTATGTCCTCCTGACAGAAATGGATTTAAGATCAGCGGGGGACACACACTGTTTTTGTCTTCACTAGTAAAATTTTTTGGTGTCGATTTGTGGCACAGACACAGGTGGAGGGAGAATTCAGCCCCTTTTTAATCAACACTGAGCTTTATCCACCTGCAAAAAAACATTATTTAAAAGATATTAACACTACTGTGAACTGACAACATGGTGTGGAGAGAAAAGTGGTGTTAATACACTGCAGGCTGAGGGGGGTGATGAGGTGATTGAACAGGTGAGCAGGAGCCGGGAGGGAAACCCCAAAAAGTCCCACCCCCAGACCTACACACAGACAAAAACAGACAAACGGGGAAAACAAAAACACTGGGGGGTTCCCCCCGAAACACGGGGAAGGAGGGGGGACTTGGTCTAACATGACTTTGCCCCGCCCCAAAAAAAGATGGTGAAAAGTTTCTGTTGTTTTTTTCATCCAAAGTTAAAAAAGGCAAATAAATTTCAAATAAAAATTTAAACCCTGTAATCGGGCCCCTTTTTCAATCTATATGACTGATTAACAAAATGCTGTTTTTATCTATTTAAAAAAATTTAAACAGTGAAGTCTCAAAAACTAAAGGGGGTAGCCACTGTATGTCACTCCCCTTTAAAGAGCATTTTTCTCCTGTTTCCCTCTTAAATCCACTGGCTGAAGCTCACAGTTTTTAATGTCATTTAACTAATCATTTCCATTTAACAGGTGGAGGTTTTCAGGCACTACCTAAACCAGAATAAAGTCTATTTCCCAGCTTATGCCTAAGTATGGGGATGTTTTTTTGGTGAATTACCTAGAAATAACTGCCACCTTATCAAGCTTTTTTTAAGGGGCAAGAACAGAAAAGGGGTGTGAGAAAACAACCACCACTTTGGAAAGTGTATTAAAATCTATTTTCTTATCAAAATGGATTAATACTTTTCTTTTTTTTTTTCTGTTAAATTTTTTGTCATTTTTAGCTGTTGATTTAAAGTGCAGGTGTTTCACCTGTTTGGGAAAAAAAATTTAAACCCCTTTGATTCAAGTTGTACAAAAACAAACGTTGAATAAAAGGGGAAATTTTACTTTTGACACTGAAACAGAAAAAGTGCCTTTAATGAAAAAAAAACAGACCCAATAATGTGATCTGAATTCATTATTAATAAAAAACCCAAAAAACATTCAGGACACATCTAAATCATCAGTGGTGAACCCAGTTGGTTTGAAAAGTCACATAATTAGATAAATGGAATCACCGGGCAGCCAAGCTTTGGTGATTGAAGAAAAACCCCATCTGGAGGATCCAGTTTTTTGGGAGTGAGCAAAAAACTCCCACCATGAAGACAGAACAACACTGGTTCTCTGAGAAAATAGGTTAAAAAAGCGAAATCATGGTGGAGAAAATTTCAAATCATAACTACTCGAAAAAGAAACCAATCATTTAAAAATGGAAGGAGTGTGACAGGGAAAGATGTGTGTCTGTCTGGGCGGGTGTTCAAAAAAAACGAATGTCAGAGAAAAAAGAGCAGCCCCAAACAGTTTCAAAAATTTTTATTTCACACTTATATTACTTTTTTTTTCTCTCCTGTCTGTTTTTTAACAACCCCCCCGGGAGTCACATTGTTTGTCAACTGATGATCCTTCACTTGTTCATAGAAACCAAAAAAAATAGTTATTGTGGTTCATGCTGACCCTGATAAACTAAAGGGTTGCATTTGATAATAAAGCAGTTCAATATCATTTGGGGGTTAAAGCATCGGAGGTTGAATGGGGTTTCAAAAAAAAATATCAAATCTCTGTGACAGAAAAGGTCTGACATATGGAGGAAAATGATCTCAGGGAGGTTTATTGAAAAAAGGAGAAAAAAATGTGGGTGATTAACCAGGATCACGTCTTTTTGTGTATCAGATCTATGGTGTCATGTTTTCGGGGAAATGATTTAGTGTTTCAGGGGTTTTTCCTTTGGAAACATGGAGTCAAAAAATCAGTTCTGAATCTGCCCCCTGTGAAGTACAGAGAAAATCTCGTAAAATAGTTAAAAAGCCTTCAACCCTTTGTCCTCAGGATGCTGAATTCATTATCTCCATTCTGTTCTGGTTTTTCTTATTTTTATTCTTTCTAAAAAGATCCCATCCAAAACATAGAAAGTATAGTAAAGCTGATTCCAAAAAAGCTCTTTAGATTAAAAAGATCATCTTTCCCTGAAAAGATTTCAATATATTTCCCAACAACTATAAATGTTTGAACCATATATTATCAATTTCTTATGATTTATATTGTCAAAAAATTTTTTTAAAAACATTCTGACCCACAGCCAGAAAAGGCAGACACCTCATTTTTTATTCATCTAATAATGTGCTGTAATTGGCGTGGTCTTGGTTTTGTTGAATGTTGCCCCAACTGATTTTTTTGTACCTTTTGTTAATATTGGGGAAAAAAAAAAAAAAAAACTGAATCAGCCCTTTGTTTTTCAGAGGAAAAACATTTTCTCCCCGAACACATTTGTTTGAGGCTGAGATTTCTTTACTGCAGCTGAGACCTGCCCCTTGTTGTATTTATATTGAGTGTCCGAGTACAGTATGTCCGACTGAGCAAAGCGGGAAACCAAAAAACCACTCCGGGGCAGAATAAAATAAAGTCTTTTTTAAAAAAAGTAGCAAATAATAATCACCCCAAAAGGGAAAAACAAGGAAATAAAAAACCAAAGAAGAACAAAAAACACTCAAATGAGGAAACACAAAATCACTCTTACGAGGAAAAAAACAAACTCAAAGAAGGGCAGAAGGCAAAGATCAAATAAACAAAGTCAAAAGAAAACAAAAACCCGACAAGAAGAGCACTGGCGAGAATAACACACTGGTTCCGCGGAGACAAGACAAGGCCCGAACAAAGGAGACAGAAATTATAGAAAAAAATTTTCCAATGTTTTTAAATTGAGTCTGTTATGCTTTTTTTATACAACTTCCAGTGAAAACCGCTCAAAAGGGAAGATGAGGCTGGGGGAGAAATTTAAGGGAAAAACCCCGGGAAAACCTTTGGGTAGATTGTCTTTTGTTGTCCAAATTCTCATAGGGTCCTGGGACCAAAAATACCCTCTACCAGGTATTTGCACCTCCCGGATGGCATCACTGGCACTTTTTTGGGCTGCCTGCCCCGGCTGGATGTTGCCAAAATTATCTAAAAACAAAAATTTGGGATTTTTACAGTTTTCCCAAAAAACAACAAAAAAATAATGCTGAATAACATGCCTGAAGTGGTTGCAGACAGCTGTTGTAAAGGCGGTCCCCGGGGGGCTTTTTGTCGTCCCTTAAGATGCATTCTGACAATCTCTGATGGACTCATTGCCTTGGAGGAACTGAGGAACCCCGGGGATTTAAATCTGGGGTCTTAAATGTTGCTAGCGCAACACATTAAGCTCCAGATTGGGCGTTCTGTGACTGGCGCTTTAGGTGTTCTGAGGGGTATGGCTGCCTTTTTCAGGGAAACATTACGCCTAGGCAAAAGCCCCTTGGGGTGACCCTTTTCCTGACCTGCCTCTCTTGGACAACTCCACTGTGGATGGAAGGGGGCAAGCACAAAAATGTTTCTCTTATGATGGTATACTCATCAGCTGTAAGGGAGTCTCTGTTTTAAAAGGCCAAAAATACCCCACTGGTTCCCCCTCATCATGTAGCCTTGACAGCTTTTTTATGTGTGTTCCCGCGTGTTGGCACCTCATTGATAAGTTTTAGGGTTTTGGGCATCCCAAAAAAGGACAGGTAGAATTAGATGGGTTAATCAGCTACTCTAAATTTTGTTTTTTCAGATATTACGATTTTGATTTGATTCATATTTTTTAAATCAAGCTTTATCAATTTACAGGTACAGTAAAATTTTCAAAAAGAAAAAATGAACTACAATTAAAAAAATTAAATGCCATTACCAAATGCACTTAATGAAAGACTGTCTTAACTTAAAGTAGTGCAAAAAATCCCTTTTGTTAAGTTAAATAAAATACAAAACAACCAAAAAAAAAAAAATTAAAAATATATTTTAAAAAAAAAAATTCAACAATTCCCAAAAGATCTTGCCCAAAACCTTACCTCCGTAGTTATAGGTCAAGGGCAGTCTTTTTTTGGGTCAAAGGGAGCTAGCTTATCAACATCTATAAACAGTTAAAAATACTTTATTCCACCTATATTAAAAAACCTGGACTATCTTTTTACAGTCAGTAAACTGAAAATAATGGGAATGATATAAGACACTAAAATAAAATCACCCCAATTTTTTCCCCTTTTGAAAAAAGTCAGACATTAAAATAGGTGGTCATTCATTTATAGCTCACAACCCAAATGTTGCGTCAATTTGCCCCAAGCAGAACCCTCTCAGTCCCGGGGGAATATTCTGTCGGGGGGTCATGGGGAAAATATGCTGTCTGAGGGAGCATTTTCAACTCAGGTTTCATTCGAAAAGCAAGTCAAACAAGATATGGCTCGGTGTCTGTTTACCCATATCGTAGTTGTGATAATTCTCCACATTTTTTTACCTTTAGCACTTTTTTTTTTCCCCCAATACAGCTGTGGGATGGCAACCTGGCTGAAGTAGGGTGGAGGGACTTTTTATCATGTGCTGTTTCAAAAGCCTGTGGTGATTTTTTTGTATAAATTGGTTGGTTTTCGCAGATGTTCAACTTTTTTTAAAGGTTTTTTACATATCTGTTTCTGGTGCGCTCGTCAAACCCAATTCCCCCAAAAGGCCGCGATGTTTTTCTTTGGGGTTAAATCCTGTAATTGCTTTGGCCATTTCAGAAATGGGGGCAGGTTGTACTGATTGCATGACCCGTGGAGGAGCAGCTCTGCTTCTGATTGGGGAGCTTTGGGAGGTAAGGAGACGCTTTTTATGTGTAAAATAGTTGACACAGCAGATCCTGGGTAAAAGGATACGCAAAAAAACCCCAGCTTTGATGATACATGATGGGTTTTCGAAATGCAATTCCATCGAAAAAAGTTCATCATTCAGCCCCACCACCTGTAGTTCGGATGCCATGTCCTATTATGTCCCAATTTTGCTGCAATGACAAAAAAATTAAAACAGCTGTGGACAAATGTTAATACTTTTAAAAAAACTACCTTTTCTTTTTTATGATATTAAACATATGTCAAATTTATTCTCAAGTTAATTGAGATCAAATTTTCAAAATTTTCCGCTCCCGTTTTTCTTTGGGAAAATGTATTACAGTTGTTTGAGCAACATCTGCATCAGTTAAAAAACTTTTCCTGAGAATGTAAACCCCAAACGCATGTGTGGCTCTTGCCAGATCATATCTCTTGGTCCTTTAATTAGAATATGTTAATTTGAAGCTAACACAGTTATTTTAACGTGGGCTTCTAAGTTCAATTTAAAATGTTTAAATCATTCAAAACCATAATCAGTTCCTTGAATGCTTTAAATAAACAGGTATTGAGCATCAATTTTCCCCCGGGAAAAAAATGGGCCTGTCTCAGCTGTAAAATATTATCTTTTAAAAGAAAAATCAAAAATTTTTTAACATAGAGGGCCATTCTTTTTCTCAGGAAAAGGTACATATCAGTGGCAATAAGTACATCAGTAAATCTATGATTACTGTAGATGTAGATGGGCTTTCCCCGTTTTGGGGTGATAAAAGATATCTTTATGATATTATTCCTCTATTGTTGATTTTTGGGACCAGCGTTAGAGACACTGAAATTTTGGGCCCAAATTCTGCATATGGGGGTTCCACGTTGCTCAGGGTGAATTACATGAAATCATTGACTGTATTTCCTTTTTTCAAGTTTTAAAAAACATACGTTTTTCCAACAAAACTAGCTTTATTTATTTTAACAAGAGACATTTATGGCTAATAAGGTATGCATTGATGTATTGGGTGATCAAGTTTATTGGTTTTTAGCCCTGAAAAACACTGCTCAAAAAATGCCATGGACTGAAAGAGCTGTGGTTAAAGGGTTTATCATTTCTTTTCTTTCAAATTTTTTGAACATGCTTGAAGTCAAAAATGTTTTTTTTTGACTCTTGAATCAAAAATTTTTGTTTTTTCTGAATCTTAAAATAATATTTATTTTTTGGACTTTTAGAGATGTAAGGGTCTTATTTTAAAACTTATTTCCCTTTTTTTTTTTTTTTTTTCCCCGCTTATTTGAGAAAAAAAATCAATTGTGCTTGATTTGAGATTATAGTGTAATGTTTAACACTTAAATAAAAATTTTCTCTTTAAAAAAAATTAAATTATTCACACTTCTAAATCTAAAGGTTTTTTTTTTTTATCTTGGGAGAACAAATCATTTGCAGTTCACCTGCTGTCCTCTCTTAGTGTTACCTGTTTCTCTGTCTTTTTCACCTCGGATTTGTCCTCTGTTCCTTTGGGTTCATTTTCATTTTTTCACCCCAAAAAAACTTCAAAGTTTGAAGTTTTGGACAAAAATTTGGTTTTTACCTTCTTGGGGATTTTGTTGTTTTTAAATTCTGTTTCTCCCTTGGGCTTTGTCCAGTGATTTTTTAAAAAGGGACTTCTGACTCCATTTCTTGGGGGTTTTTAGTAAGGAGGGTTAGTGTTCTTGGTGACGAGGGCTGCTTTACCTCATTTCATGTTTTTTAAATGTGTTTAAATATAACCTTGTGGGCAAAATATCATCTGAAAAATTTTAAGATAAGATACTTTGTGTATATACAACAAAATTCATGCACATCAAAATATGATGCTCAGTAAGTAAAAAAAAAAAAAAAAAAAAAAAAGATAAATTGAGTCGTAAGATTCTCAGTCATTCAACATGCAAAAATCCTATCCGTATGTCAGCTAAAGTCTGCATATGCTGGCAAAAAAGATTTTATTTAAAAAAAAGTGACTGGGGGAAAAAAATAAATTAACAATATAAAAAATTTTCAAACAATCAAATATTGCATTTGGTTGGGTTTAAAGGGTTTTTTTTTCAGAGATGAGTTGAGGTTATTTTGGGGTAAAAACTTTCAACAGTCTTTGGTTGGGGTTTTTAGAAACAACCGGGGGGGAAGCTGAAACAAAGTGTGGGGGGGGGTGAGGTCAAACATGACAAAACAGGCAGATTTCAGAATCAAAAGCGACGAAGACAGTGACATAAAGGATGTCTGTAGGTTCAAAACAACAAACATTCTGTCTACAGATGCAATTAAGATTCTTTGCGCATTTATTTTAAACTCCCGAATCTTTATCAAAAACCATTTTAGTTCCTAAAAGTTCAAAATGACTTTAGTATATTGTAGTGTTACTTATGATTTTAAATAATGTAACTATATTGTTATAAGGTTTTTGTTTGTCCTCTCCCAGTTGAATCTCATGACTGGTTTTTAAAATTTCATTTGGTTTTCTGTTTTGATTAAAAAAAACTGTGTCCACAAAGGGGGACTCCCCCCTCATTCCCACTGTCACCACTGACACAGCAGATAGATACACTTTTAAGGTGAATATTTAAAGTTACTTTTCTGCCCGTGTGTGTGTGTTTTTCCTTTTGCTAATTAATGGGAAAGGGGGAAGAAAGGGGCTGAGTAGAGGTGGGGGGCAAACTCTGGTCTCTGAGTGACAGAAGAATGTTTGATATTGGTTATGTCTTATTTGGAAGGTTGGGGTAACTTTGCAAACCCAAAAAAAAGAAATGAAATTTAGTTTGGGGGGGGATCGAAACCCCAGCCCTGGTTGGCAGGGGGGTCTGCCATTAGGGGGTAGGGGGGGGGGAAATCATTTAAGAGAAAAAAATATTAAACAAGGGGAAAGAGTCCTTTTGTTATTTTTGAGTCCTTTTATTTTATCCGAGTTTTTTATCCCGATTTTTCTGCCTTTTCTTTTTCTTATTTTCCATCCGTTATTTTCCAGTCAGAGATTATCAAATGGGAAGGCGGGTGGATTAAAAAGTTGTACTAGGGGGGGGTGGTACCTTTCCCCCAAATTTTTAAAAAGGGGTTGGGAAAAACAGTATGGATGGGGTTTTGTTTCACCTATTAATGTTTTGGCAGGGTGCAAATGAAAAAGTAACTGTTTTTTGGTGGAGATGGAGAGATTACCTTTTGGGGGAAATGGTGTTTGATGTGGGGTTTTGGATGAATTTTCTTTCTTTTAGTGGTGGCTTGTTGTAATGTAGGTGTGGGGCTATGGTCCAATATTTGGAGCTAATGAGGAGGGGGAAAGTAAGTTTTATGTTTTTTTGTATGCTGGGTAATTTGAGTTTTGAAAAGCTGGGGGTTTTTTACTGTAGTGTGGTGAAGCTGTTTTTGAAAACCGGGTTATTCCTATGGGGTTTTTTGGGGGAAGTGGAAACAAAAGGTATGAGGGGGTGTGGTGTTTGGGAAAGATGGGGTCTGGTCCACCTGTAGATTAGGGGGGGGTTTAGGGTGGGGAAAAGGGACATGTTAGGGGTTAGGTCAAGGGTAGGTTGAGGATTAAGGGTTTAGATGATGGGAGGAGGGTTTAAAAGGGAGGTTGGGTTTGCAAGGAAAAGGGGAATGGTGCGGGGAAAAAAAAGAAAGGGGTTAAAGGGGGTAGGGGGTAGGTTGGGGTTAGGGTTAGAATAGGAGAATGGAGGGTTGGGTTGGGGGGGGGTTAGGGTTAGGAATAGGGGCGGAACGATAAGGAGGAAGATCAAACCCTTTTTGGGTGGGGAGGAAGGCTTTTAGGTGGATCAGACCCAGGGCCTTAAGAGGTGTTAGGAAACGGAGAGGGTGGGAAAGCGAGGGGGCGAAGAGGCCAGTTTAAATTTTGATTTGGGGTCTTTTAGAATACCCCCGAACTAAACTATTGAAGAGGGTGGAAGTGGTTATGAAATCTTTATATCTGAACAATCGAAAAACAATGATTTGAATTTGATGATGCCTTTTAAAAGTGTGTTTTGGGGGGCCCCCGTTTGTGAAGGGGAAGCATGTGTTCTTTTTTAAATAGATCTGTGTTCAGTGTTTTTTGTAGGTTAATGGGCGAAAAAACTTGGTGTCTAGAAAGTTGATATGTGTTGGGTTTAGGGATTTAACTTTGATGGGTGGATGATGGTTGGGATGGATGAAGTCAGAAATGTGGAGGATGATGGGGCCAGATGCCAAAATATCATCTAAAATCTAGGGGGGAATGTTGGTTGAAGGGGGCATTTTTGGGCTTTCGCTCCCCTCGCTCTGTACAGGTTAGCGGGGAGGGGGAATCTCCCAAAGGCTGTCCCATGTATGTAAATAAAAATTTGGGTTTGAATAGAAAATCAAATTTGGGTTGGGGCTAAATGAATGAGGTCAAGTAGTTCAGAGTTGGGGGCGGTTTGGATCTGGGTTTTGTTGAAAATGTTGTTTGTTTGTAAACCAAGTTCTGTGTCTATGTTTGTTTAAATTGTCAAGCAGGGAAAAGGAGAGTTGGGAGGGGGAACCCTGGGTCATTAGTTGAATGAAGTGGAAGTATCTTTGAAAGCTGTTGGGTGGGAGGGGCCAAAAATGATCTATGTATTGAGAAATTTGGGATTGGGAAAATTTCAGTCTGAAACTTAAGGTCTTCGGGGGGCCTCTTAGAACGGTCCAGGTCTCAATTCTTTGTGTATTTTAGGAGTAGATAAAAAAGGGGACTTGGGTTATCTGGTCTGGAGAAAATCTTTTTTTTGGCATTAATGAATTTTTTTTGTATAATTTTTGAAAGATGTTCCTAGTTTGGTTTTGTGTTGGCTGAAATGGTTCCTCTAGTGGTTTTATAGGTGGGGTTATTAGTTGATTGGGTTTTGGATTTTGTCTGTCCATGATTATGACTTTGGATCCCTTTTCCCTTTTAGAATAAATTTGGGTTGGGGAAAGATTTAGAAAGGGCCCCGTGTTCGGCCCGGAAGTTATCGGGGGTATCCCGGGCGGAAACGGCAGGGCCCCCATTTTCTTTGAATGTTTGGTGGTGAGGGGTGGGGTTTATGGTCTGGGTTCCAATGGGTGGATGTGTGAATAAGGAGGGGGTTTTCGATCAGGGTTGGGGTGGGAAAAAGTCAGGTTTAAGGGCTATGGAGAGAGATCCCCAGGGTTCCTCCGTGAGATGTATGGGTCGGGGATGAAAGTTAGGCCCCCCTCCAAGATTGGCGTTGAGGTGGGGGAAAAAGGGTGGCTAGGTTGAGAATATTTATGGAGTTCCCCCCCAGGTCCGGGGGTGATGTGGTGTGGGGGGTGTTGTGGAGGTCCGGGGTTGGTTTGGATTTTTCTGTTAATTTAACTTTTCCGAATTTTGAAAATGAACTTGCTGTGGGGGGTGTCAGGGGTATTTTGTATTACATTGTTTTAAAGTGAGGTTAGGGATGTTTCTGGGTGGGGAAAGAGGGTTTGGAGAAATTATTTTTAGGAAAGTAAATGTCTGCATTGGGAAGGTCGACTTACCTTGTGGAAAGGGTCTTGAGTTGTTTAATGGGAAATTTTTTTGGGTCCCGGTCTTTGTTGTTTATTCCAAAAGAAAAGTGAGGCCGGGGGGAACTGTCTATCTGGATCTGTGGGTGGGTGTATCCCGGGATCGGCCATTTGAATACCAAGGGTGAGGATGGGTTTTTGGGCTTGAAGTACCAGTCCTGGATTTTTTGGGTGGGGGTCTAAGGGAGTTGGGAGAAGGGGCTGGTCGGGCATGGTGTAGCGGGGAAAAGGGATAATGTAGGGGGGGAGGTGGGTTGGGGGGAGGGGTTTAGCAGTTGGAATAGGAGAGGGGGTGGGGGGGGTGGGGAAAAGAGGAAGGGAAAAGGGGGACAGGGGGGGGGATGAAGGGGGGAAAAGGGGAGGGGGTTTTTAGGTTGAGTAGGAGAGAGGGGGATGAGGTATGATGTGGTGGAGGGTAGTTAGTAGGAGTAATGGTGTTGGGGTTTGGTAGCTACCATATTTATGAGGAGGTCCCAAGCAACGCCCCCCCGGGGGTTTTGATGGAGGCTAGATGGTCTTTGTTTGATCAGTGGGTCTTTGTTGACCTTCATCATTTTTTCCCGACCCCTTTGGGTTTTTTTTTTTGGGGGGGAAAGGGAGGTCGGACCTCCCGGGTTTTTATCTGAGGGGAAAAAAGAATCATGTCAGTCATATGAACCCAAAAAACAGAGTGACTTTTTGGGTTCTTCGATGGGTTGGGGGTTGGGGTGGTGAATCTGCGCTATTGTATGTATAGATGGTAAATGGATGAAAAAGGGGAAAAAATGGGGAGACAGGATTTTGGGGTGCTTGAATGTTTTTTGCGTTGGGTAAAATCCTTTTATTTTTTAAAAGTTGAGGAGTAAATTGTTTGGGCCGGTGGGTATTTCTGACCGGTCTTGGGGGTTGGGGTGTTGTTTTGGGGGGGGGTGGGGGCTTAATGGGTTCCCCCAGTGGGTTTGTAAACTGGGTGGGGAGGGGAGGGGCCCTGGGATCGGGTTTCACCTTTCTGTTGATGTAATCTTCTTTGGGTGTAGTTTGGGTTTGTTGAAGTCTGTTGGGGGGACTGGGCTTAAAGGGTAAATTTTTTTTGGGTTTTTCCTGGGGGTTTTCCGTGCCTTTAGACAGAGAGAGTGGTGGGGGGAGATGATTTGGGTAAAACGGATATTTTCTTTGGATGGTTGATGATGTTTTTTGTTTGCTGATGTGTGGAATGATGTTCGGGGTTGGGGGGGGCTGGTGGTCTTCAAAATTGAGGTTTTTGTAGTGTTGTGTGAAGTCTCGATCCATAATTTCCCGGGCCCAAAGGGCTATATCCCAACTATGGGGTTGTAAGAGATGTATCTATTGTACTAATGATGTTTGTGTAGTGGTCATGTAATATGGGGATTGTTTTGTATCCCGGTTGTAGTATTGTATTTTTATTGCAGGTTTCTTTTTGGGTGTGGATGGTTTGATGAAATCTTGGGGGTGTTAAAGTCTTAATATACCTGGGGAATGTTCTGGGGGTTAAAGGGATGTCATAATGTTTGTGATGTTAGCCATCAATTTGAAATTTGCTTGTGGTTTGTCTGGTTTTGGGTCTTTCATGTGTGGGGGTGGATTTCTATGTTGTCTATTTTTGGAGGTTGTATATTAAGTGTCGAGTGGTTGTGGTGTATTTTGGGACTATGTGTATATGGGTGTATTTTGTGTGTGTGTGTGTGCTGGAGGGGGCCATCTTGAGGTCCCCTCCTGTGTGTAGACTTTTTCCCGAAAAGTTTTACAGAGACATAAAAATAATATATGGTGGAGGACTCTTACCTTATTCGAGGATAAATATCTTGCGAGATGGTTCTTTTAGCGGGGGGTTGAACCCTTCCCCCCGGATGCGGGTCGGGGGGGTACTTTTGAAACTTTGGGAGAGTTTTTTTCTTTTTATGTGAAGCTCCCCTTAAAAAGGAGGTCCCGGAGGGGAGTGGACGTCTCAAAATGGAGTCGGGTAACAAAATGGGTATAGTAGCAGTTGTAGCAGCGTTGATTGTCTTTAGTGATGCGTGGGGATTGGGTTTTAGTTAGGGTTATGAGCTCGAGGTGCATATTGCGGAATAATGTTGACATTGTGGAACCTAAACACAATAATTGTGTATGTAGGCTACTGATGTTTTTCGATGGTTAATGCGCTTATGCTATACGCACTTCCATATACATTCCAATGGTGCTACTAACCTTTCAAGATGCGCGTGGAATTCCAGAATTTGGGGGCAAAAGGAGGCAAAAAATGAGTAGAAAATCATTGGCAGATGCTCTTAATTAGGGAGATCTCAAAATGTTACTTTTGTTCGAATTTATCTTTGTTTTGTAAACTTTTTAAAGCACTTGAAATTTCTGAAAGAAGCTACCTTAAACGGCCACCAGGCGCCGCTGTCTTTTCATATTTTGAATTCCAGGAATTATACCTCTTTCCAAGTTCCGCATGGAAATGTGAGTAGCCGGACAGTTGACCTAATAGGGGTTAAATGTGTTAGGAGAGCACGGAGGATAAGTTCATGTTCACATTCCTGGAATTGGACCTCCATCTGATGAAGTACCTCAGACACATGCCCAGGAGAGTTGCTTTGACTGAGGGTTGGGTTTGTTTAACTGAGCAGGCAGGTAAGTTTCTCTATGTTCCTGGAATTTGACCTCCATGCGGACATTATCTGAAACACATGCCCAGGACAGTTGCCTGACAGAGGGCAAACGTTAGGGAGTGAACCGGTGATGGTACTATCATGTTCCTGGAATTGGACCTCAATCGTGATGAGAGTACATCAGACACATACTTGGTGCACAGTTTACTGACAGAGGGCAAACGTTAGGGAGCAAATGGCAAGTAAGTTTCATGTTCCTGGAATTGGACCTCCATGGGGTAAGTACCAAAGACATGCCCAGGACAGTTGCTCTCCAGCATGGTACCTCTGGAAGTCCATCTGTATTACATGTTCCACAGGAGTTCCAGTGGCAGGATCTTCCATGGGTACTAAGTTCACATGAGTCCAGGAGCTGGGAGTTCCCACAGGAGTACCAGAGGCACGAACTTCCAGGGGTCTGGGATTAGGGGTATAGACCGTGGAGGAAGCTTAAGTGTAGGTAACCAGGCACCAATGGAGAGGCAGGTTCTGGAGGGTCTTGGAAGTCAGGGAAGTTTGGCAGGATGTGTTATGCCCAGGATGAGGCACCCATCCCGGGTAAAGTCCCAACCTTAGTCCCCTGAATTGCAGGGTTCTTTGGCAAGATGTTATGCCCAGGATGAGAGCACCCCATCCTCCAGGTAAAGTCCCCAGCATGGTCCCCCATGATCCTGGAGCTCCATGGAACACTCTGTACATAAAGGTTCCTGCATGATCCCTAGGAAGTCAGGGCCATTGGCATAATGTTAAGCCTCAGATCAGGCACCTATCCCTGGGTTAGGAGGTTTTGAATGGGCACGTCAATTTGGACTGAGCGTTTCCCATCATATAGGCAGGTGGCTATCCACTAACGTTGATTTTGGGTTTTGGAAGTTGGAAGTTGGTAGGTGGAAGTGGGGTTTTGGAATATTGGGTGACCCACTAGATGGCAGCATCATCCACGTTCCAACTTCTGAACTCGACTCAAGTCCGTGTGGTGGAGCTCCACAGGCTTTTGGAAGGGCGTTACCCGTGATCAGGCAGCCATCCCGGGTAAGGCTCCGGCCACAGTCCCACTTAGTCCCCTGGAGGTCTGTGGCGACACTTTGTGCAAAAAAGAGGACATCTGTCCCCGACCAGCCAAGGTCCCTCTCTGCCATCGGACGGTTTTTTTAAAGGCCCCTGGGGGGCCGCGGCCCAATCTTCCAACTTTGGGGGTTAGGGGTAAAAGCTCCAGGCCCAGGCCCAGGGGCCCTTGGAGACCTGATGCCTGGACTGTGCAGGCACCCATCCCGAGGTAGGAAGCTCCAGCCGCGTGGCCCTGGAGCCCAGGGGGCCTTGGAGGCATGTCATGCTCCGGGATCTGGCACCCATCCCCGGCAGTTCTCGGCTCGGTCCCCCTGAGCTCCAGGGGGCCCTTGGAGGCATGCTCATGCCGGGATCAGGCACCCATCCCGGGTAAGGCTCCAGCACGGTCCCCCCCTCCCTCTGGAAGTCTGCTGGATTACCAGGGGCACTAAAGGTTCAGATGGAGTACTGGGCGCACGGGGCTCCAAGCCGGCCTGTGGCTGGGGGTTTAGTCCGTGGAGGGGTGCTTAGTGTGGGTACACGAGGGGACAGTGGAGGGCATGCGTTCTGGAGAGGTAGTCAAGGGGAGTTTGTGTAGGATGTTAAGCGAGGATCAGGCACCCATCCCGGGTAAGGTTTCCGCGTTGAACCCGTGGGCCCTGGAGGTCGTGTTGACACTTTGTGCAAAAGGTGATCTGTCCCCGACAGCCAGGGTCCCCTCTTGCCATCTGACCCATTTGGGCCCCTGGGGGCCAGCCGGTTCAATCTTCCAACTTTGGGGGTTGGGGGTAATAGCTCCCAGGCTCCAGGCTCCAGGGGCCCTTGGAGGCATGTCATGGCAGGATCAGGCAGCCATCCCGGGTAAGGCTCGGCGTGGTCCCCCCCCTGGAAGTCCGGAGGGGGTTGGGGATGGATCTCATGCCCAGGATCAGGCCCCCATCCCGGGTAAGGCTCCGGCAGGGCCCTGGAGAGTCTCAGGGGCCCTTGGCAGTACTACCATGCCCCAGGATAAAGCTGTTACATCCGGAGTAAGGCTCGGCCAGGTGGCCCCTGGAGCTCAGGGGGCCATTGGAAGCATCTCATGGCGGGATCAGGCAGCCATCCCGGGTAGGCTCCAGCCGCGTGGCCCTGGAGCTCAGGGGCCCTTGGGCATCTCATGCCGGGATCAGGCCCCATCCCGGGTGCAAAGGCTCCAACACGTGGCCTGGAGCTCAGGGGCCAACCAGGCATCTCTTGCCCAGGATCAGGCCCCATCCCGGGTAACAGCTCAGGGGCGCTTGGAGCATGTCAGGCCCAGGAACAGGCCCCCATCCCAGGTAACAGCTCCAGGACCAGGGGCCACTGGAGCTCCAGAGCCCGCTTAAGGCATAATATCATGCCGGGATCAGGCTCCCATCCCGGGTGCCCAGCTCCAGCATACTTGGCCCCTGGAGCTCAAGGGGCCCCTTGGAGTATGTCATGCCCGGGATCCGGCTCCCACATCCCGGGTAACAGCTCCAGCATGTGGCCCCTGGGCTCCAGGGAAGGCCACTGGAGAGCACTGTCATGCCGGGATCAAACCCCATCCCGGGTAACAACTCCAGCATGTGGCCCCTGGAGCTCCAGGGGCCCTTGGAGAACATGTCATGCCGGGATCAGGCCCCCATCCCCGGGTAAAAAGCTCCAGCATGTGGCCCCTGGAGCTCCAGGGGCCCGCTGGAAGGAATCTCATGGCGGGGTGGGGCCCCCGTCCCCAGGCCAAAGCTCACTGCTGTGGGCCTGAGAGTCTACAGAATTATAGAGGGTCACTAGGTTCCCTGGGACTACCAGGAGTGACTAAGTCAGCCAGTGTACCAGGGGCACTAAGTTCCACAGGACTACAGGGCACTAAGGTCCACCCATGAACTGTTTATCTAAAACTGCTGATCTGGAAATATCTTAGATGCCCTGGGAGTTAACTGTCCTGAGTGTTTACAGTAGGTGTGATCAGAAGACATCCTTTATTGTCTCTCCTGCTGGGAAAGGTATTTATGGCATACTGACCACAGGTATAAAGAGTCATACTAGAGAACACTCTTCAGACAACACTGTAGAACACACTTTGAACTGTATGTCTTTTCTCCATGCTGCATGACATTAAAAGACTTGATTCACAACACCCGGTCTGAGTTTTCCCTTCTGCAGGATTAGACCCTCACATTGTTTTCAAACACAGAAGAAGGACAAAGTGATCCTTGGTGTTTGTAAAATGAAGCGAATAGAAAAAAGTATCGACTAGAGAATGTGATGATACTTTCACCAAGGACCCCTAATGTATACTTAAACCCTAGTTTTTGAAACTTGTTTCAGTATCTGGTTTGTTACAAAGGATTGTTTGTATGTCATAGGTACTACCTGGCAAGACATTATAGGTATTAGTGTAGGAATATATCATATTTGTGTAAAAAAAAAAGAAAAAAAAAGAAAAAAAATTGTGTCGAAATTGTGTATGTGTGTGTGAGAAGTCCATTTGAAGATGCAAGCACACCAGTAGGCCAGTTTGAGTCAGTAGCACTGAAGAACAAATGGGAAATAAACAGGGGGTACTAAAACCTTTACCTGACCAACACAGAATGCCAGTAAAAAAGATAAATATGGAGAAAAAAAATGGGGAATTAAATGTGGTTGAGGGAGTTCCATTGTGGCACCATCTTACACAGGGCATTTCCCCATACTAGGAACTACTGAGTACAGAATGTTTAAGCAGATGTGTAGACTTATGTTGGAAGAGCAAGAGCAGAGAGAAAGAATGGGGAAAAGAAAAGGTAGACTGGTTTGCTTTCCAGAAATGGGAAAGAGAAATGGCGGAAATGAGGAAAGCAAAGTCAGTAAGCGGGATTAATGCTTAAGGAAGAGGTGAAAAGAAAGAAAGTATGTGTGAGAAAGAAGAAGCAGGAGGGCGTGGGAGCCAGGAGATGAGAATCTGCCTCCGCCTTATACACGCCTGTCCTTCCTTCTCACAAAGCTGTGCCTGGAAAAAAAGCAGGACACAGAGGGGAAGGGAAAGCTTGACAGTTGTATCCACAACCTGCCTGACTTGAAAAAGAATCTTTCCCTGACCTCAGAGGACTCTCTCCCAGAAGACTAACCAGAGCCTCCCCACAGGCTGAGGTAATTGACACCTCTCCTCCCACCCCTCAGCAGATGGATGCTTCTGCAGAAAACTCCTCCTCCTCTAGCTCCAGCGTTCAGACTATTGGATGCAGAGCCATGACCAGAAGGGACTGTGCATCAGATGCCCGTGCTGGTGTTTTGAACCCCCAGCCACGACCAGAGAGATGAGGATGTACCCTGGAATCCAGAAGTGTATCAATATACAGACCATGGCTGCGGATGGAGTTAAAGGGAAGTGGCAGAGAAGAACTTCCTGACCCACAAAAGACTGGAGGAGAAATAGGCCACAACAATGCAACAGTTGTTTGTCCATGTATAACCCGACATTGCAGGAAGTGGAGGCTTGTCACGCCATGAATCCTTTCAAACTGAGATGGGCTAACATCCGACCTGCTGAGATTGGTCCACAAGTCCAGAAGTTGGATCAAGGGATTTTGCCATCATGATGACCAAACTGTATGATGCAGTCACGTACTAGCGTTTCCTCTGAGAGTCTGCTGTGGAAATCCACAATACCAAAACAGAGAGAGGGTGAGTCAGCTGCTGACTATCGAGCCGCGGGATGGAACGCTGTTTTTGCAGCGCACTCTGGCAGCTGACTTGGTGACAATGGGGCCTACAGATGATTTGTTGAAAGAAACTGACTTTGCTGAATATGGCCTTCATCAGAACTAAAAGAATAGAGTAATGATTACTTGTGTGTATGTTGAGGAAACTGAGCCTCTTAGAGCTGTCTGGACTCATGTTTTTACATGCTGAAAGAAACAAGAGTAGAAAGCTTGATAACAAACATACAAAGAAGTTACAAAAGCACAGTTGAGTGTACTACTGAGCAAGTGTGTCATGCAGTAAAGCCGGAAAGAAAGGGCTATGCAGCCTCGCGGGAGAGGAAGAAGAGGCAACCAACACGCGACCTTGAAGGGTGATGCCAACTCTAGATGTTACAGAATGTAATGGACATGTGGCCATATTTCACGTGACTGTGTAACCCCACTGACTTCGCTGAGCAGGGGGATGAGAACAGGGAAATTCCTGGCCACATGCACCACCCTAAGAAGGGCTCTCGATCCATTCACCAGGATTCCCAGTGGCACAACCACCATAGGAAGCCGGCGGGAGGCAGGTCCAGGAATGAGCAGCACAAACACATGCAAAGAGAAGATGATGACAAGGTGGTTCATTTACATATCAACAATATGTAAAAGATAACTTATCAGATGTTAAAACACCCCTAGTTTACTCTTACAGTACAGAGTGTATGTGTTGACGTTTCTACGTAGATTCAGGGGCAAGAGGTGTACATTGTCAATCTAAATTCTCCCTAATGCACCTGAAGACAGCAAACCTACTCAAAACAATAGGGCCTTGAGGAATTCCTGGTTTGAACCTTTATCAAGAACCACTGACTGTGTGTTTCAGAGAAGTCACAGAGGTGAGCATACATTTCTGATCTCTCTGATGTTTGCCCTCAATACCAATCTGTTAGGTAGAGTTACCTCATGTGTGCATTGCACATCGAAATACATTAATGACCCCACAGGCATTAAGGTAGTCTCCTGAAATTGTTGGTTTATATCCTGTGTTCTTATCTGAGAATAATACTCATGAAAATCGAACCTAGGCCTACACACTTACACATATGGGTGCACTTTTTCCACCTAACGTGAACAAGAGGACATGCTTTCAACAGTGCCAAGACTTGTTTGTAGGCTCAGAGTAAATATGATTTTGGTGACATACAAAGGAGCATCTCCTGTTATTATGCAGAGGCCAAGTCAATGTTTAGACCATGTAAAAAACAATATCCCTCAGCCTGAAGCCGATTGAAGGCATGCACCTGTCATTCAGTCTCTGGTGGAAAGCAGTTGCCATTAATGGAATGCCCAGCCTCACATATATAACACCCCCATCTTACCAGTTAAAAAAGCCAAATGGCAGCTGGAGACCGGTTCAGGACCTGAGAGCAAGTTGTTGAACCCGTCAACATCCAGCTCAACTGTACCAAATGTGGTTACGTGTGGCCAGCACAGGTGCCAGCAGATTCTTGTTGGTTCTCTGTTATTGACTTAACAAATGCAGCCTTCAGTGACCTGTTCATCCTGACTCACAATTCTGGTTTACTTTCACCTTCAAAGGGTACTGCGTGGACAGGTACCACTGAGGTTTGCTAGTCTCTCATTTGCTATTAACAGCAGAAAATCTATCCATTGGCAGCCTACATGTAATAGTACTCCTAGTACAATATGTAGGGTAATTGTTGATGTGTTCTCCATCACAAAGCTTGCTTGCCAAACTGATGCAGTGTCTTTACTTGTTTCCTGGCAGAAAATGGTCACAAGGTGTCAAAAGATAAACTGCAACATTGCAAAATCAATGCGTTATCTGAACTATGGTTACTCCAGTGGCACGTAAAGCTAAGTCGGACACATCCGGCTATTCTGGATGTTCCAAAACCCACAAACAAAAAAAAAACAGATTGATGTCATTCTTAGGTTTGTGAGCTATTGCCGCCCATGGATCCGTGATTTTGCGAGGATCTCTTACACTTTGTATGACATCACTCATGGGGGAAAACATTTGGCCATGACTTACTTTTTGACTTGGACTCCTGACCTTGAAAGAGCTTTTTACTGACTTGAAACAGGCTCTAGCTAGTTCTCCATGTTTAGGACTACCAGACTCGACCAAACCTTTGTCTCTCTTTGTTTCTGAATGTAATGGTTTTATGTCAGCAAAAGCATATTAACTCTCATGGTGAAAGACAAAGACCAATGAGAAGACATTTCTCTACGCCTTTCCACAACTGAAAGAAAGAGCGATGGTGGTATGTTTAAAAGAGCTGTAGCATGTGGCCACTGAAACAGTTTTATGCACAGCTGACATTGTTGCTATGTCCACTTGTTGTACATGTTCCACATGCTGTTCACTCTTTGGTCCTACAGGCTAAAAACGGCTCACCTTACCTCCAACAAGAATGCTGCATTGGCAAAATGTTCTTTTTTACTATATCACATGTCGCGTTGAAACGATGAACTGTGCTTAACCCATCAACATTACTCCCTACAGCAGAAGATGGCGAGCCACATCATTACATTTACATAAATTGTAGAGACAACATCAAGATCACGGGATGGCACTGTTTGATACTCCTCTACCTAACCCTGATTCTGTTTACTTTGTAGATGGCTCAGCTGATGAGGGATCCGTTGAAGGGATCTTCTTAATGTGTCCCTATGCTGTGTGCACTGGGCATGGCATAGTGGAAAGTGCAAAACTGCCAGGAATTTTGTAGCCATTTAAGCAGCTGAACTGTTTGTGATAACACGTGCTTTCATTTTAGGGAACAAAACAAAATATCACAGTCTATACAGACTCCTGTAGCATGCATTTAATGTGTGCTTCACAACTTCCATGCTTTATGGAAAACCGAGGTTTCCTCACATGCACAGGAAAAACCTATTGCTCACATGAAACCTTTATCATAAATCTTTTGTCTGTATTAATGCTATCAGCATCTGTGACCGCTTGCAAATGTCAGGCCTTTACATAGATCCTGCTGATCCCATTGCACGAGTAATGCAGCAGCAGACAAAACTCTGAAAACTTGCTGCTCTCACCTGTCTCCTCTACACTGCAAATGCCTTTGTCTGTTCACTATGATTTTTTCCTCAATGATGTTTCTTTGCTTCAAGCAGGAGCTGATGTGCGTGAAAAATCATTATGGAAAAATTTAGGTAAAAGAACAACCATCGGGAGTCTGGAGTTGACAAAATGGTCTCCCAATACTTCCAAAATCCATATTCCCTTTTTATTAAAAGTGACACATGGGCCTGACCATGTGGCAAGAGGTGGAATGATGGATATTGTACATAAATTGTGTAGTATGTCTTAGGGTTTTCCACTTTTGCTGAAAATTTTTGTAAAATGTATGATATGTGCAACTAATAACGTAAACAAAAGTGTACCGATGCCTATGTCAGCCCACCCCCAAACCTGAAGGCCCTTTTGGAACATTTAATGATGGATTTCATAGAACTAACGCCTTGCAAGGAGTACAAGTATTGTCTTGTTATTGTTGACATGTTCTCCAAGTGGTTGAGTGTTTCCCCATGTACATGCATGCTACTGCTGTATCAGTGGCAAAAGCGCCACGCAGAGATAATCCCACGATGGGGTCTCCCGCCTGTTGACCAGTGATAATGGATCTCATTTTGTTAACAACATCATCCAAAAGGTTGTCAGAAAGCCTCCAAAATAACTTAAAACCACACTGTGCTACCACCCAGCAAGTGGAGGAGCAGTAGAAAGAGCTAATCAAACCCTTAAACCAAGTTAACAAAATTAATGGCTGAAACAGATTTGTCATGGCGTGGAGGTTTTACCATTGGCACTGATGTTCATGAGAGGGCGTCCATCAAAAAAAAACTAAACTATCACCATATGAGATACTTACTGGCCGCCAATGCAAATGATTAATCCTGTTGTTCCCCAAAATAGGTTAACGTTAACAGGAATGAATGATGACATGATTGGAAACATTGTTGCTCTTAACCATGTTCTGAAGCTATTTCCCAAAGGTAAAAGCAGCCCTACCCGGGCCGGCGGCAGTGCAATACATAACATCCAGCCAGGTGACTGGATAGTGGTGAAGAATCTGAGAGCTGGAAACATTGGCAGCAGCAACCCAGGTGGACAGGACCATATCAGGTGCTACTGACTACTCCCGCGGCCATACGGACCAGCTAGAGGGAGAGACACGTGGTTGGTTGCCATCCCACTGCAAGGTGTTTCCAAAGTGATGTTCGCGGAAAAGAAACCAACCTAGCCATAGCAACATCATGCAAGAGCCCGTGTGGGCCCGATAAAAGTTGTGGCTGGCATTACCGGAGTGATAATCACAGCCATCACTATTCATTCCTGGTTCACGACAACTGTCAAAAGTTCTTGAGTACCAGCCAACTGCAGTTGCATGGTAACTTCCCTCAACCAACGCATAGTCATTGGGAGACCCCAGAAACAGATGAGCCAAATGGCATTGGAACAGGCAAGAGTTACTCAGGCGGAGAGGAAATTGTTTGAGCAAAGTAACTTCGAAACCATAGGGATTTGATGCTGACAGTTTGGGTGACTGACTATGGTTGTTAAAAATAGTTGGTTATTCTTTCCTGGGGTGGTTGAAACTTCCAGGAATGCATGAATCCCCTGAAGCAGCTACGATCTTACAGCCGTTCGAGACCACCAACAAACTGGCATTCTTTATTCCAACTTGAAGCAAAACATTGTCCTTGTTTTAAAGGAGCCCAGTCATTAGTTTGGTTCAATATTTTGCAAAATTAAACACACATAGATAGATCAAGAAGCGAGACCAGTGTAAATATTCCCATTCCATATGGTTGTAATACTACAACAAAGCATAAATATAAGCATTCAGCAGAGCAGACAAGAATATACCTATCTTGTGTGGATTAGTTCTGCGATAACATGATTCCACAGCCTGGTCTGGTGACTTCAGATGTTTCAGAACCAATAGAAGTCCCCATAGCACCTCCATCTCACATCAGATTTGTCTATGTTCCGAATGGCAAGGTCAATTTATGGGTGTGTCACATTGTCCAAATCCTATTGCTACAATGCCTACCTACCGTAATAAAGGCAGCCTAGGACCTGTAAATATCACTTTCAAAAATGGAGACCATGTGAAAGCATTGCTATTTTTTGCATGCTCCCTTTTCTAGTATACCACCTATTAGAATTTTTACTGGCTGTGATTGAGATAAGGCAATTCCTGTTCCTACCACTAATTAGTCAGGTTGTTGTTATTTATGTAAATCTCACCATCCACAAATCTGGCTTTTTATCCCTATTTCTCAGATGGAACATTCAAAAAAGATAACCACATTCAAAAGTGAGAATTAAGCAAAGTTCTTTAACCTTGAATCATACCATTGGCGCATTTCTTTGGCTGAAAAAATGGGGGTATTGGTTTTGTGCCATGGTATGGTGTCACATTTTTTAGCTGATCACATAGACAACATAACCTATTTCAATGTAGAAGTTTGCTAATGAAATTAATACAAGGGTTTAAATATTTAAAGCCAATGACAAATCACATAGATTAACTCTGCTTAAGCATAGAAATGGCTATCGATTATATCTTGGCAAAAACTGGAGGGTTATGTATAACTCTAAATCTGACAGAGGAGAAGCGTGTGTCACACTCATCCTGATAACTCCCCAAGAAAATGTAAGCCGGGAGTGATCACAGCTCTTGAAAAGATAAAATGATGCGTTTGGTGTCCCTCTGAATCAAGCGGGGTTTAGTTTCAAACAATGGGTGCATGACCAATTTGGCCCTTGAAGTTGCCATATTCATACATGTACTACTTCCTGTTCTGATTGTATTAGAGTATCCTATTATGTTTTTGTACCTGTGCATTAACTTGCATGCGAGCTTTGATATATAGATGGCTAAAAGCGGAATAATGGGAGATGATAAAAACATCATTGTATGTGAAAATACCAATACAGGAAAATGATGAGGAAAACACCACCATATCAGAATGGGCACCAGGGAAATCCTTACAGTGGATCAGATGAAGAAATGGAATAAGTATGATTTTTGTTTTGGTTATTACTGCATACCTTATATTCTAAAAGAAGTATTTACCTAAAGTTACTAACTTGAAAATTTTTGAATTAATTTTTTTCCTGTTGTCACGTTGTGTCAAAAGGGGGAATGTGGAAAATTTTTTATTGTTAATTTAGAACTACTACGCTGTACCTAAAACCCATTCTTGGTAAAAAGTTTGCCCATTTCCCACCGGATCTAAGTTTCCTTTGCAGGATTAGACCTCACATTGTTTTCACAGGTTCCAGGGGCCGTTGGAGGCATGTCATGCCGGGATGAGGCACCCCATCCCGGGTAAGGCTCCGGCACGGTCCCCCCCTTGGCTCAGGGGCCACTGGAAGTCTAGGGGACCTTGGCGGTACTTAATGCCCGGGATCAGGCACCCATCCCAGGTAAGGCTCCGCTGCAGGTCCCCTGGAAGTCCCAGCTTGCCTTTGGCGTGATCTCATGCCCAGGATCAGGCACCCATCCCAGGTAAAAGCTCCTGTAGTGTGGGGCCTGGAAGTCCTCCCCGAGGTCCAGGGGCTTTTTGTGCAAAATCTTTCCGGAGATCTGGCTCTCACCTCCCGGGTAAAGGTCTTCCAAGTTGTGGGGCTATTTGGGATTTTGGAAGGGCCGTAGATTGAAAGCGTGTCCTGAGAGTTTTTTGAAGGGAATTGCTCGGAACGTGGACCTCCAGAGGGATGGGGAGTCGGACCTACCCCCCCACCCGTTTTGGGACCTTCTGAACACAAGCAGGCGCCACCCCCGAGTCTCTGGGACCTAGGGTTGAGGAGATCAGGGGTCAAGTTCAGTTCTTGGAATATGGCTGGTGGACCTCACACACTCTGCTGGCAAAATGGGCGGGAGTCACGGTAAAAAGAGAGGATGTCCGATTGGGGCGAAAAAGTACATTTCGAAAGAGAAAATGGAGAACTCGGCCTGCAGGTCCCAGCGGTCGCTGGGACTGTCCTTCAGTTTCAAGTCGTGAGCAGGGAATTGTCTCCAGCCTCCGAAGGGCCCCAGGGATGACTTCTGCCCTGGTCCCGCTGGCTCTAGGAGAAAGTGCTTGGGTTAGGGCGTCCTCTGTCTTGAGGGTAAGGGGTTAAGGTTGGGGTGCCTACACTCAGACACATGCCCAGGACAGTTTAACTTTACTGAGGGATAGAGGTTAGGGTGAAGGGTGGGTAAGTTCAGAGTTCAGGAAATGGACTTCCATGCGGTAAGTACCTCAGATACATGCCCAGGACAGTTGCCTGACTCATCAGGAGCTCACAGAGGGGTCTGTGGGAGGTGCAGAGAGTCATTTGTGTAGAGGGAAGAGAAGTGGAGAGGACACATCCCTGGGGGCGCCCGGTGTTGGTTGTCCAGAGTGTCTGAGGTGAACCTTTAAAGCCCTGATATATCATGGGACACACATATGCTCATGTTATTGCTATGGTATAGGCACTATGTTAAAAGTAAACAGACCCATGTTGATATCGTTTGATGCTTTGGTGAAGTAGAGAGGCCCATTTTCCCATTTCCTTACCAGATCTGGTAAAGAAAAAGGTTTTTGGGAAGTTTTTCTGAAGCCAATGAGCAGGAGTGGCCTCACGTTGCCAAAGGCCTTAAGGTGTCCATCGCTGGCTTTAGTGACCTTGATCATTGCGGGCCGAACGTCTCCAACTGTCTTGTGATCAGCCACCTGTGAAAGTAAGAGTAGAAAAAGTTTTATAAAAAAGCAACACTGTCATGACCCCTAGCCCTAAGGGGGCTTGTTTTTGGAACTCTTTGGTTTTGTTTTTGAACCTTTTGTGGACTTTTGGACATTTTCAGTTTAGTTTTATTTTGGAAGTATGATTGTTGTTTGTGGGTTCCTGTTTTATTTGTATTCACTGTCCTTGTGTATCTGGTCTTGTTTTACTTCCTGTCTTTGTCTTGTTTCCCCTTTTTGTAATTGTCTGCCCGCCCTAATTGGTTCCACCTGGTTCCCCTTACCTGTTGTGTGTATATATAGTCTCTCGTTCCCTTTGTCAGTGTCAGTTAAGTTTTTTTGTCTCATGTTTAGTCTCATATCTTGTCCCCTGCCTTTTGCCCTCATGTTTCAGTCTCTAGCCCTTAGCTCTGTGTTTTCATACCATCTTGCCTTTAGTCTTTGCATCCCAAGTCCAGTTTTGTATTAATTTGTCACTTTGTTTCTTGTTAGTTTTTGTTCCTTGTTTAGTTGTTTTTTCCTCGTCAGAGTGATTTTATATTACATGTTTTGTAACTTTTGTTTTTAATTGCCCTTTTTCTGCGTTGATCTTTTGTTTTGACCCTTTGTCCAGTTAGTCTTCCTCCTCCTCAGTGAGTGATTTTCTGTTTTGTTACTTTGTTTAAATAAATAATTATTAGTTTGGAACTACATCTGTGAGGTCTTACATTTGGGTCCCTAGTCCTTGCCTTCCATAATTAAATGACACTTACATTTAGATGACAACTTTACAACAGTGTGTTATGCCCCAGAAATTTGCTTGGCTGAGGGGAAAATTATGGCTTGATGGTAAGTTGATGTTCCGTAAAGGGACCTTAGATTCCTCTGAAAATGCTACCCTTTATAAGACCTCCATGCAGTGTAAGTACCAAAGAGACATGCTGCAGGACAGGTGCTTGACCCGAGGGAAGTTAGAGGTAAGAGTGAAGGTGGGTGAGTTCAAGTTCCAGGAAATGGACCAGCGTCATGATAAGTACCAAGAGACATGCCCAGGACAGCTACGCAGACCGAGGGGATAGAGGTTAGGAGTGAAGGGTGGGTGAGTTCAAGTTCCTGGAATTGGACCTCCATAACGGCAAGTACCTTTAGACACATGCCCAGGACAGATTGCTTGACTGAGGTTAGGTTTGGGGTGAATGGTGTTTACCCACTATTCACTCTAAATAACTCCTCAGTCAAGCACCTACAATCCTGAAATGGACCTCCATGCGGTAAGTACCAAAGAGACATGCCCAGGACAGCTGCTTGACCGGGGGATAGAGGTAAGGAGTGAGGGTGGGTGAGTTCACTGTTCAGGAAATGGACCAAGCGTCGATAAGGTACCAAAGACATACCCAGGACAGCTGCGTGGACCGAGGGGATAGAGGTTAGGAGTGAAGGGTGGGTGAGTTCAATTTCTGGAAAAGGCACTATATGTTCCAAGTATTCTCGTCATAAAACTTACATCATTAATAAGTAAACAACTCACCCTGATTGCTGAAAGCTCTTTTTTGTATACCTGGGCTTTGGACACATCGCCTGTGGTCATACCCAGGAAGACACACTTTCTGTGGCCTGTTGTGTCAGCCATAACCCCACCAACAGACCAACAGCTTGGGGCCAGGTAAGCGCATGTTGCTCGGGTCTGTCCTGAGGTCACGGATGGCAAGCTCAAGGCCGTTTTCTGCCAGTTTTATGAATGACAGAATGTCATTGCTTGCCATCAGTTTAGCTGACTGAAAACCAGGATAAATTCACAGTCACATCAGAGTTATAGAGGATAAACCATTTTAACTTCTTTGCATTGAAACAAGCCTTTCTTTATTTTTTTATATTTCAATCTCTGCAGGACGATTTGTGCTAACCCCTTTTTCCACGTTAACTTGTCCAAAATGTGCGTGATGGTTTTAATTGTCATCTGCATTTGGCACATTGATAGCCAGCCTCACGAACTTCAGGAACGCCTCAATGTCTATAAGGACATGTTTCTGGCTCGTGGGCTTCAGTGTGGAACAGGATGATTGAAGTACCTGATGACCAAATGATGGAATTGATGAGCATTAAACATAAACATGGTGATGATTGTTATGACTTGAGTTTGGAGAAGACAAAGCAGGAGCTACATACCCATTCAGTTTTACCATGTCGTTTTAAAAACAACAGGAGGTCATATTTATGTCAGTGCCCTTCCCTGACTTATAGAGGAGGAACTTTCTGACATAAACTTTTGTTTAATGTTCCTCAATGCTTTTTTGGTGAGGATGCTTTGGGCCCTAAGAGGTTGCTTCAAACAGGTGGTCTAAAAGAAAATGGTACTGTCTTAATACAAGAGTGGGATGTTCATAGTCTCCTTGTAAACTAAGTAATACTCACCCAGAAGTTGGGCGTGAGGCTCCCACGTCCTAGTGGCCGGAGCAGCCACGGCACCCTCCCTGCGGGGTGTGTGGAGCAGAGGACCAGACAGCTGGATGCATTTGCCACAGGCTGTGGCATGGTTGAGAGGTAGGAGCTAGAAACAGGGACTGCAGCTCTGCGGAGCAGAAGGTGTGGCAGGCTGTACAGCACAGAGTTGCTGTGTGACAGTCTGAAAGGTGGTCACCTCCTCAACATGCTTTTTCAGTCTGTCTTTGATGGACTGCAACCCCATTCACCACGTAGGTCAGGGGTTGCTCCAGTCTGTGCGAGCAGTTATGTGGTGGAGGTGGAGATTGGGGTGCAGGGGTTGTTTCCCCGGAGTCCCCAGGGGTTGACTGTCGGGGAGCTGGGGGGTGGTGGTGGTGTTTATTGGTGGTGGTGGTGTTTGCGGTGGTGGTGGTGTTTCTGCAGCGTGGTGGTCGGGTTAGGGCCCGGAGCCTTTCTTTACTATGGCAGCTGATTGAAAAGGCGACAATGATTGAGCGAAAAAGAAACCAGAATATGGTTTATGTTTTTCCGTGGTCGTGTCGTGTAAAGTGTATCATCCTACGGGGGTTCTCCCATGCTGTGGCGGAGATGAGGTGCTTGTCCAGCCTGGCGTAGTCCTTGTTTGACCCGCACTCTTTTATGGGGGCACCTCAGTTTCCCAGCATACTGCAGATTTTTTACTTATGATGAGGCGCCTCTTTTGGGCGTCTTTTATATCATGCTTGTCCTGCAAATGGCGGACAGGGAGGCCTCACGTCCACCCGCACTTAGGGCACTGGTTTTTTGCCTAGGGTACAGGAAGAGCATGGCAATGTAAAATGTTTGAAATTTTTTATCAATGTCTACAAATGTTGATGAAACAACATTGATTTTCAGGGTAAGTCTACATCCAGGAAAAGCACGTCTACATCAGGATAATGACCTTATACATCTACAGGAAAGAACACGTCAGGTAAAATCGACATCAGGAAGAACACGTCTCACATCGAGGAAAATGACCTTATACATCTACTTGAAAGAATATGTCAGAAATATTTATCTACAACAAGAGCATCTACATCCTTGATAGTGACCTTAAAAAAAAAAAAATCTACATTAAATAATTGGGTTTCTTACCTTCATCTTCGCCAGGTTCTAAAATGCAGGTGAAAAATCGCTCAAAATGCTATATGGGGCTCAGGTTGGACACACCCCACTTGGAACCAGGTGGAACCAAGTTATTTTCGTAAAAATTACCGACCGATTCAGGTGAATTGACCTGATAACATGAAAGCTTCCGGAAATGGATGTACATTGGTTAAGTAACACAGACACATGCCCGGAGAGTTACGTGACCATTTACATTACAGTTAGTGGACAGTTATTGGATAATGTGTGCTCAGCAGATTAGAATTATGAAACAGAGCATGGAGGCAAAAAGCTGTCATGACTGGTAATTATTTACATTACAGTCTGCAAAGAATATTAATCAAATATTTATCTATAGCAGAACGGAACATTAAACATGTTAGAAATCGATCATTGTAAACAATAAACAGCAGCAGGTGGGTGGAGCCAGGACCATAGGACATGCAGCTCCGGAGCCAGAGGTACCTGCAGTAAGGTACAGAGAAAGAGAGACCAGAGAGAAACAAACACAGGACTACGGGACAGAGAGGACACAGAGTTAATGACATGTAATAAAGGCTAATAAATTTGAGAGTGGGTCTGAGGAGAGAAAGAGAAAGAAGAAGAAGTGCACAGTAAATCATGGATGTCCCCAGCAGCCTAGGCCTATAGCAGCATAACTAGGGGATGATTCAGTTGCCTGAGCCAGCCCTACTAAGGGCTATATCCTTAACTGTAACAGTGTCTATAGAGATAATTGTGACTAACTATAAGTTTAAATAACTAGGACTGTAACTACAACTAATTATAAGCTTTATCAAACAAGAAGGTTTTAAGCTTCGCTTTTAAAATTAGAGAGGGTGTCTGCTTCCTAACCCAAACTGGCAGTTGGTTCCATAGGAGAGGGGCCTGATAGCTAAAGGCTTGGCCTCCCATTCTACTTTTAGAGATTTTGGGAACCATAAGCAAACCTGCATTCTGGGAACGAAGCAATCTGTTAGGATGATATGGTACTATCAGCTCTTTGAGATATGAAGGAGCCTGGCCATTGAGGGCCTTATATGTAAGGAGAAGGATTTTAAAATCAATTCTGGATTTTACAGGAAGCCAATGAAGAGAAGTTAGTACAGGAGTAATGTGATCTCTTGCTAATTCCAGTCAGTACTCTCGCTGCAGCATTTTGGATCAGCTGGATGCTTTTTAGAGAGTTAACTGGACATCCTGATAATAGGGAATTACAGTAGTCCAGCCTAGAAGTAACAAAAGCATGGACTAATTTTTCAGCATCACTCATGCACAGAATGTTCCTAATCTTACTGATATTGCGCAGGTGAAAGAAGGCGGTCCTAGAGACTTGTTTTATATGTGAGTTAAAGGACAGATCCTGATCAAAAATAACTCCAAGGTTCCTCACAGTCGTACTGGAGGCTAAATTAATGCCATCCAGAGTAACTATATGATTAGATAAACTGTTTCTGAGGTGTTTGGGACCAAACAAAATAACCTCAGTTTTGTCTGAATTCAGAAGAAGAAAGTTACAGGTCATCCAGGCCTTTATGTCTTTAAGACATGCCTGAAGTATGGTTAACTGATCTGTTTCGCCTGGTTTCATAGATAAATATAGCTGGGTATCATCCGCATAGCAATGGAATTTATTCCATGCTTCCTGATAATATTGCCTATGGGAAGCATGTATAAGGTGAACAGTATCGGTCCAAGCACAGAACCCTGTGGAACTCCATGACTTACTCTGGTATATATGGAGGGATCATCATTAACATGAACAAACTGGTATCTATCTGATAGATATGATTTAAACCAGCCTAGTGCTGTTCCTTTAATCCCAATAACATGTTCCAATCTATCCAATAGGATATTATGATCAATGGTGTCAAATGCAGCACTAAGGTCTAGCAGGACAAGTATAGAGACGAGTCCATTATCTGATGCTATAAGAAGGTCGTTGGTAACTTTCACCAGTGCTGTCTCTGTGCTATGATGAACTCTAAATCCTGACTGAAAAACTTCAAACAAACCGTTCCTATGTAGATGATCACACAACTGAGTTGCAACAGCCTTTTCAAGAATTTTAGAATTAAAGGGAGATTGGATATAGGTCTATAGTTTGCCAAAATGTCAGAGTCCAGAGAAGGCTTTTTAAGTAAAGGTTTGATAACTGCAACCTTAAAAGCCTGTGGGACATATCCTGTAACCAACGAGAGATTTATCTGATCTAATATGTGAGTGCCAATCAAAGGCAACACATCTTTAAGAAGTCTGGTCGGGATAGGATCCAAAAGACATGTTGATGATTTAGATTTAGAAACTATTGAAGTCAATTCAGCTAGATCTATGGAGAGAAACAGTCTAACGACAAATCAGGACTGGCAGACATTTCTAAAGATGTTGTTCTAGACATACCTACATCATTAACAGTTGTAGGCAGGATGAGATGGATTCTGTCTCTAATGTCTACTATTTTGTTGCTAAAGAAGCTCATAAAGTCATTACTAGTGAGAGCTAGAGGGATGCATGGTACAACAGAGCTATGGCTCTTTGTCAGCCTGGCTACAGTGCTGAAAAGAAACCTAGGGTTGTTCTTGTTTTCCTCTATTAGTGATGAGTAATAGGCAGTTCTTGCCTTTACTTAAGGGCTTTTTTTATACGCTATGATGCTGTCTTTCCAGGCTAGGCGGAATTCTCTAAATTAGTGGATAACCATTTCCTTTCCAGCTTTCGTGATATCTGCTTTAAAGTACGTATTTGTGAATTGTACCATGGAGCTAGCTTCCTCTGATTACTGACCTTCATTTTCAAAGGAGCAACAGAGTCAAGGGTTGAACGCAATGAAGCAGCAGTATTATCAACTAGATAGTCTATATCTGCTGGAGTAACGCTTAGGCCATTGCCCTCTGTAAACTGGCACATGGCAGCGGAGATAATAAAGATGGAATAGCTTCCTTATATTTGATAACAGCATTATCAGACAGAAATCTACAGTAGTTAATTTTTTTCTCAGATGCTGTGCAGTTCATTATTGTAAATTCAAATGTTACTAAAGAATGATCAGATAAAACAGGGTTCTGAGGGAATACTGTCAAATATTCAGCTTCTATGCCATAGGTTAGTACAAGATCAAGGGTGTGATTAAAACAGTGAGTTGGTTTGTTAACATTTTGTAAAAAGCCAATTGAGTCTAATACTGAACAGAAAGCAGTCTTAAGGCTGTCATTGTGGGTATCGACATGAATATTAAAGTCGCCCACTATAATTACTCTATCCGCATTTAAGCACTAAATCAGATAAAATTCAGTGAATTCAGACAAAACTCTGAGTAAGCAGCAGGTGGACGATACACCACAGCAAATAGTACTGGTTTTTCTGTCTTCCAATTTGGATGTGAGAGGCTGAGGATAAGGCTTTCAAATGTACTATATTTTGGCTTAGGTCTAGGATTAATTAATAAACTTGAGTGGTAGATTGCTGCCACTCCTCCTCCTCGGCCTGTGCCTCGAGGAATGTGATAATTAATATGACTAGCAGGGGTTGACTCATTTAGACTGACATACTCTTCCTCCTGCAGCCAGGTCTCAGTCAGACAGAATAAATCAATCTGCTGATCCATTATCAAATCATTCACTAACAGAGATTTAGACAAGAGAGATGTTTAATAGCCCACATCTGATTGTGGTGTTTTTAGGTTCAGATGCTTTTGTAGTATTAATTTTTTTGAGGTTTTTATGAGTAACACCTCTTGCATTTTTTAATTTATGCACTTTTTGTTGACGGGGAGCAGACACAGTCTCTATAGGGTAAAGGGAATCGTTAGAATGGTAGGAATAATAAGAATCATGAAAATCATGGGTGGGTGACAGCTCTAGAGAAACTGCAGAGAAGCGAGTAGGACTGCAACTCTGCATCCTGGTCTCAACTCTGGGTTGTCATGACTTTGGTTTTCTAATGAAATCTGTCATATTTCTAGATATGAGAGCTGCACCATCCAAAGTTGGATGGATGCCATCTCTCCTAATCAGACCAGGTTTTCCCCAAAAAGTTTTCCAGTTATCAATGAAGGCCACGCTGCTTGCTGGACACCACCTAGACAGCCAGCGACGGAATGAAGACATGCGGCTAAACATGTCGTCACTGGTCAAATCGGGCAGGGGTCCAGAGAACACTACTGAGTCCGACATACGATTATCATGGTGCGTCTTGAACCGAGCCTCTACTTCCTTAAAGTCTGTATCGCCCAATGCAAAAATGCTACATTTATTACATATACCATTATCGGGCTAAAAGGCGGCAGAGGATAACTAAACATCTCAACACACGTGCAGAGAGAGAGACAGCAGAGATAGCAGGAGAGAGAAGCCATTGCTTAACAGCTAAGCTAGCGGACCAGAGATAAGTGATTAGGTGTAGTGTTAGATTCCGAGGACACGTGCACCACAGATGTTTAACTAAAGCAGTATCGTGTACAGGAATTCAGAGATTGACCACAAGAACGGCAAAGTAAGGGTTGATTAATAAGTGAGATAACACTCTGTAACACCACAGTGCAGAAGCAGCAAACGGAAGTGACTGTCATTACCACCCGTCCATGCGTCAAACATCAGTTTGAATAAATCCGGTCTAACAAAGAAGTGCAAAAGTCCAGTTTTTTACTAAAAAAGGTTTCGTGGTTGAAAAACGTCTCGCGACATCAAACGGCACGATAATTCGCCAGGAAATTAACCGAAATATTTATTTTGGATTTTCAGACATCTAAACTGTATAATGTAGAAGTTATAGGGTGTTAGTAAAATTCCATATAAGCGACCTTGGCGCCGAGTCTACGGTTTTACTAACCCCGAGCTAATGGATCATAATGGGGTTGGAGCTTTCGAGTTATGATGGTTGAGATTCGATCGGTTATAGAGTTAGGGGCAAGGGAATGCATTATGTCCTTAAGTGTTCTCACAAATATAGTACCAGAGTGTGTGTGTGTGTCATGTTTCTTTTTAGATCTCGTTCAAGCTGATGGTGAGAGTTAAAAAGCTGACACTATATCATCATGTTCTGGGAGGACACTGTAAAATAACCAGGCTGGTTGGAGGAGGAAATATTTTTTCTCCAACATTATTTTCATCACGCTGGCCAACCAGTTACTGGTATTTTCTCAGTCTGGGTCCAGAAACAAAACTTTCTTTGTTTACCACTCATGACTTTAAGGTGTTTCTTCATCTGTTTATAAGTTTGTATTTAATTGTATTTCTTTTTTATTTCTCTCTCTCTTCTGTTGTGGAGCTCCTGTCTCCTGATCTCCTTCATCCTGATCATCTTCTTAGATCCTAAAACAATGACTTTATTTTTATGCTGGTGTGAGAGTTTACATGCAAGTGTGTTTGTTTGCTGTGAATCACATTGTGGTTAAGTTTGTGTTTGGGAGATTTCCTCCATGTGTTTATGGATACAGTTGAAGGTATCAGGTCATTCCATTATTTGATGACTCTCTACCTGTTAAACCATCCAAAGCAGCTCTGCAGTGTTTCCATCTGTGTTTATGTTGCTGTTTTGAGGGTTGGACTTGGATTTCAGGGTTAGGGTTAGGGTTTGGTTTTGGTTAGGTTGGGGAAGATTAATTCTTAAATAATCACAAGTTGTGGATTTTGGTGCACTGGCATGTTGCAAGTGCCTGCACAGTCACTACCCCCACTTCCGCTTGTGGTTTTCAACTTTTCCTTTTTCTGAGAGGTTGATACTAATTGATATTATTATTATTTGTTTCCTTTTGTTTGTATCTTTTCAGCACCGTCCTGCTGATCGCCCCTTTATTTTAGGGATGGATGGAAAGTACTATTTTTCCTCTGAGTCGGAGAGTCATCTAAGTAAAGGCTAATATTGATACAAATATATTAAATACAATAAATATTGGACTACTGTAATAATAACATTAAAGGTAAGTGCTTGGAAGGAAGAGAAAATGGTATAAGTACAATACATAGAACTCACTATATATATAAAAAATATAGGAAAAAATGCAAAAATCTTTCATAAAAAAAAAAAGGGGGGGTCAAAGTCTATCATGCAAAGGCATAAATAAGGTCAGTTCATATATATACACACACGTACACACACACCATACAAGAATATTATAAACACCCATTATTTTATTAACCCTGTTTCATTTCTCTATAAGATTGCGAGTGGCTCTTTAATGAGTAAGAATTAGGTCTGCAATTCAGTTGGCTGTTTAAAATGTTTCTTTTCTTCCACATATTGCTCTGACTTTTCTTAGGTTCATTCTCTTTTGCTTTCCAATCTTTTTATCCTTTAATTATAGGATTATAGGATTCTCAAAGAGGCACTGAGGGAGGATAAAATAGGTGGGGGAGATAAAGGTTATCTTATATTGTGTGTGTTAGGTCAAATTTGGCCTGTTTACATTTAAAATATGTAAAAGTACCATTTCCTTGTTTGTATTGGAACAAGGCTCATGATATCCTCAGGAACAGCTATTATAACACAACAAAAAATTTTGACCATTTTAGTAAATCTTGAAAGTCTCTAAAAGAAAAAGTGACATTAGGTACATGGGTCAGATATGACCCACAAGAATATTACAGTTGTAAGCATCCATGCATCATATAAAAGTTTTAGGTTGCTCTGTGAATCATATTGACCAATTTATACCCCCTCCACTGGACATCACCCCACCCACCCACACACCCCCCCACCTCATCCCATCCCTCCCCATTTCACCACACCTGTCCCCATGTGGTCACCCAAATACATGGAACTTTACAACTTTTCTCTGCGAGAATATTGATACATATTGTATCACCTTTGGGGGCACAGATGGTCAAAGTGCAGTTCAAGTCAAAAAAAAGGTGACATTCATCCCCGGCTCAGCCACCCCACCTTCACCCTCACGCACACCTGGTTCCCTCTGGGGACAATTCTAAATTCCATGGGCACACAACTTTCAGAGGATATTACTACAAATTCTTACTACATTAGATACAGATACACATTTTTACACACACACACACACCTTTGCCAATGTTCAGTTTGAATATACTTTAATATGCACAGACAGGAGAGAGTCCGCTTTGTGCTATTTCAAATATTCAGTTTGAACTAGAGAGAGAACTTGCTGTTGTTCATGGTGCTGTTCATGTTCTATCTGCATTTGCAATTTTGAGCTTGGTTTGTTTGAACTTGAAAGAAAAGGCTTTTTATATCTCTATCATAACATCTCTGCTGTACAGGTGGTTTTGACTAGTAACACAACAGATCCTCACTATGGTTAATAACATTAAGTTTAAAAACATATATAAAATTAATTAAAAAAATTAATATTAATCCATTATACTCAGATAACATACTCACCATTTCTATATTATAACGAAGATAATGAGTGAATTTAAATATTTTTTGAAAATGAAAGCGAGTGGTATATTATAAGATAAAAAGGTCCATTGAGCGCAAAAAATAACATTTACTATTGATGTTTGTATGAATATGAATGCATTAAAGGTAGATATGAGGTGAAAACAATACTGTATGATAATCATTGTCTTCTGAGTATTTTGGAAGCTGGGTTTAAGTCACAGGTCAATTTTTACCCGCTAACACACCAAAGGCGTGGGCAACTACCTTTAACACATTACAAGGGTTAAACTAGGAAAAGGTTGTAAGAAAATGAAGTGTGTTTCTCAGTGAATTAGCATCACTTTATTAGTGGTTCAGATAGTAAAAATTAGCTTGCTGTGCAGTAAAGTGGAAGAAACGCTGGCAGCTGCCTCCAGCACAGCTTTTAGTGATGATGTAGGTTGTTCACAGCATGTATTTCATGTGAGTACACCTCCCACAATGTGGAAAACACTATTTACATTAGAGCGAGGAGTATATTGATTTTAGATGTCACATTTCCAGGCCACTCACCTTCCCAGTTTAGTATAAGGAAGCTGGCATGTTTGTTTGGAGAAAGTTTGCACTGTGGTTTTGGAAGCCACGCCTCCTGGTCTCTTTTGCCCTAGTCCAAGTTCACTACATTCCAAACAATATGTTCCTTTTGAAACCAAAATGAAAAGTTTTGCGTTCATGGTAATGCTCTTTACATTAGAAATTTGCAAGTTATTACCAATCATTGTAACTTATTTGCAAATTTTTCTGTATGTGGCAGTAGATGTGGAGATGTTGCCAGTGGCACCAAGTGTCTCAAGAGATCAAATGGATTCACTGAGAACATCTGGATCAAATGAATCAATCCATCCAATAGTTGACTTTAATATTTCACCTCACAAACACAAACATCAGCCTCATGGTGGCACTGGAGGAAAAGCCTGGATCACTAAAATTACTGAGAATGCATCACCCGAGGATCATAGAAGTCTGAACAAAATTTCATGTCATTCTAATATTTGTGAACCCTCCACTGTTGGCTATTACATAGAGGTTCAATGGCCCATGAAAAAAACTATAATAGTAGAGTAGAGAAGAAGGCTAGTATAAAATGGACTTCATCTATAATATTCCCTAAAAGTGATTTCCCACCTTCCCTCCATGTATCTCTGTTTTTTGAATATATAGCAACTATATATTAAATAGCAGCGTACAGAACCTCTATATAGTAACTGACAGTTGTTTTGACTCCTCTGTAGATCAAAATAACTGAAAACGTTAGCTATTCTCCTCTGAACACTAAAACTGGAAATGAAGAAAAAAAAGAGAATCTGAAGAGTAAAATCAATTGGCTGCACTTAGAACACTGGGACCTGTTCAATTATTAACCAAGAGACCACAGAACAACAAGAAATCAGGCCTCGAGTTTCAATAAAGATATTCAAAACTGACTGCAAGCAAGGTCAGTGAAGCTGAAGTCAGTAGCAACACTATGGGTGACTGAATCTCCAGTACATAAACTTGGTTCACATGTCTGGCAGAATTACAGTCTTCTCATGAATTTGCTACTACGGATAGATGTCTGTTACCCTTCCTGTCTAATTTAGATGAAGTTTTGCTATTTGTCACTTTATTTTATTACAGTTTATTTTAATCTCTTTTCAAATCTCTGTTACAAAAAATGATCTAATCACTCAAGGGGCCTTACACGCAGGCCAGGTGTGCATGCCAACTTTAGCAGTGAAGCAGGGCTCCAGTCTCCTTAAAGATGGAGCACTTATCTCACAGGAGTAAGGTTTGAGATTTGGTCCTTGCTTTGTAGAGTTTTCTTTTCTCCTTTTCTTTTCCTTTTTTTTTGTGGGTTTTCTCCCATAAGGTTTCCCATAGACCCTCATTGTTCAGCTGTCAGACCTGTGAGCCTGTTAAGAGAACACTGATCTTGGGGAACAGTTTTGTTTTCATAATAAGTCACATATAATCCATATTAAATACAGGAGTCCAAACCTCTGCATCACTAAACAATAACCTAAAGACAAACTTTTGTCCATGTGAAGGTGAAGCTATGGGCGCTCGTTACCTGAGTTTGAATTAAAGATGAGATGGAAGAGGAGAAGCATCTGCTCAGTGAGAAAAGTCAAGAGTAGAATCCAGATAAGACATACCAGAGAGATGCAGCTCTTCTCCACCACCAGCTTCAACAAGGTGCCAAATTTATACACAGCAATAAACACATCTCACTTCATTGTTTCAGAACCAATCAGCAGTGGGTGACATGTTTTATACATTTAGCTCCATATAGAAAACAAAATATTCATTGCTTCACAGATGTAAACTGTTTTGGCGTTAACATGAATAGGGAAACACTTTCATCATCTCAAGTTTTGCCCAAAAACAAAGCAGCACAGTTTAAGACTCAGGAGAAATAATCTCTCCAGTCCAATGCAAACTAACCAGCACACACTGTTTCCACTACTACAATCATCTACTTATTGTTGTTAACTTTAAGTTTCAGCTTCTTACCTATACCTACCACTGAGTCCACTTGTGTCTTTATACTGAACACTAGGTCGAAATCTCTCATTTTTGGCTTTGAGCCTTGATTTTTTTTAGTTCATTTGCAGTGCAATACAATTATGTCCTATGAGTAAATCTCCAGAATGATGAGTCGTGGGGACTTAAAGCTGAATCAGCTTTATTTGCATGAAGTGTTTCAGACTATATGTCTATGTTTACCCTCTTTTGGTTAAAGTGGGACAGTAAAACAATCAGATGATTTCCCTCACTGTGGAGGAAATTTAGGGCTGGCTGGAGAATTATCTTCCCTGCCTTGGAAAAAACCTTTCATCCTGAAGCTGGAATCTAAAATATGTTGATGTGTTTGAGGTGGCATTTCACGCATTTGGATGAGTTTTCATTTTGCTGTGTTTGCAGGTGTGAGAGGAAATCACTGTTGATACAGCTGAGTGAGGACAGAGGCTGGTTGGAGTTTAACTCTGCCACTTTAGGGACTCTCAGCTCTGATTCTTGTTTTCTGCCCATGGTGCCATGCATGGTGCACCGTATCTGAGACCTAGTTGTTGAATATCTGATCTGTTATTGGTCAGTGAAACTATTTCCTATATGAGGAAATGAAGCATTCATTTATGATATGTTCTTTTCTGTTTCTTTGACTATTGATGATGGTCACTAAGCTCCAAATCTTGTAGCTGTTCAGAATTCAGCCTCTATATTTTTCATGATGTGTGACTGTGTGTGTGTGTGTGTGATGGGAAAAGAGATTAAAGGAAAGTTCTTACAGCAGCTGCGTGAAATTTTATTATTATAACTACAATTACCACAAGAGCCAGTTTGACTTGTCATTTACAAACTCTGTGTTTCAGGTCACCAAATACCACATGATGTGCTTTATTTCTTCAAAACTCTTGAAAGTTTTTAAAGAGAGGGGAAGTTTCTTTCATCATTTTTGCCTTTTTTCTCACAACACTGGTTTTAACATGATTTTAATGATTTAAAGAAAAACACATTTCTTTGGTGGTCGGAGAAAATGACGAACTGTTCCATCATTAATCCAGAAGTTTCATAGTAATGTGATCAATTATTCTATGACTGTGGACAGAGGAGTTCAGTGAGTTGTTGACTCTCGGTCCTTGCTCTTTCACTGCTCATTTTGAGGATGTATCTTCCTCTCTGTGTTTTATAATTATTGGATTATGTGTGACACATAATGTGGCTGGATGATCATTGAGAGGAAAGAGATTTTCTGAAATGAATGAGTGTAATGAAGTTTATTAACAGCAGTGGAGGTGGGAGACTGGGGTTTGTGTCCAGAGTGCACTCAGTTGTTAGGCTTGCATTTACAGCTATTGTACAATACACACAAGCCAATTTGCATACGGCCTAATACAACAACACACACACACACTTCATGAGAGATACCAGCTATCAGAAATAAGTCCAGCAGTGGAGACAGTCCAGGCTCCACATGCTTCTGCACTGCTCTACTACTGTGCTGAGAGGTGACTGTACTGAAGTCAGCTCAACCATCAGCCTCTCAGGCTGCTCTGCTCTGCTACTGTACATGAAGACTGCTGTCAGCAAGGCTCAGCTCCACTCATCTTAAACTTCATTTTAGAGCAAACAGAGCTCTGCTGTAACAGGAAGCAGCAGCAAGTCAGAGGCTTCTGCTGTGAGGAGCGCAGACCTCTGTCAATGTCAGCTGCCTTCAGGAACCTCGCTCAGGACAGGACTTCACTTGTCGAGTCAGCATCAGACTGGACACACACACAATAAAGGCATCCACAGTGGCTGGAATTTCCCTCTCAGCTCCGGTGTGTTTCCTGGTGGAAATACGCCAGACATGAAAAAGAAAAGAATGAAACGATCCTTTGCCTTGGAAATCCAAAGAGGAAAGCGATTGGCGAGGATCTACACGGTATGTATCCAGAAGTAAAAGCATAGGCCTGCTGCTGGCTCAAGGCCCCAGCTAAGCTCCGTGTCCAGCAATCTATTTCCAAAGAGAAAGCGCTACCAAGGTCTGAAGCTGAGCGGAGAAAAGTATCCCAGTGTGAATCGCTGACTGATGAACACAAAGAGCTGGAGACTCTGTCTCTGCTTCCTCCTGCCTTCACACGGACATTAGCGACCCCCTACGGAACTTCTTTATATCCAGAGAGAGGGAGTCAGTCTGTGTGTGTGGATCCTCTGTCTCTGTCTCTGTGTGTGAGTCCTGTGTATCTCTTAATCCAGCAGTTTGTCTCTGTGTTATTCTGTCTCTGCACCGTTAAACATTCGATACTCAATTGGACAGTCACAGTGGACACTATCTAATGTCCAGAGGAGAAAAAAGTTTTTTTTCATATTAAAGCTGTGTGATGTTCACGCAACCTGACCATGTGTAGTTTAAAATACATACGCATAAGTTTATTTCTCATAAGACAGAAGTTGAGCTGATTAATGCAGGAAATAACGCTGGAGTCAGACTCAAGTATCTGCGTTCCATAAATTCTCTAAATGGGCTGAGGACAAAAAGGTGAAGGCGCACAGCTCATGTGGAGAAAGAATGGTGCATTAAGAAAACTCATATTTTTTGTGTGAATAATATTGAATGCATATTTTCCACTTTTGATATATGATGTGATTATTATAAAAATATATATGTCTTTTCAGTCTAAAAATCCTTCTGAGTGTATCTACACAGAGCTGATTAGTCCCATATATACGGTGGTGTTCCAGTATATGTCAGAGTCCAAAGTGAAGACAGTCTAGTTGGTCTCATTGGATAAAGCTAGTTATCTGTGTGCAAACAAGCGTGATGCAGTATTTATTCCACTTAGTTCTGTCAGAGCCACTGAAGTTGTTTTTACTTTTTATTCTTCCTCGAGCTGCAGGAGAACATCTACAGAAGAAACATTATAAGTTAGTGTCCATCACAGTAAAGTGTAAATGATGGACATTTACTTCAACATTAACCTTTTATTTCCACTGTCACAGGATAGAAAGAACAAAGAACTTCACTAAGAACCTTGTTTCCATAATTCATATCAGCCCACAGTGCTTCTGTCCTCCAGCAACCTTTTGATGTCTGTCAGTGTGTCAAGCTTGATGTTGGTGAATCTGAGGCTGTGTTGACTGAGAGAAGAAGCTAGAGATCTTTTTTAGACCCTGAGGGACTCACACTCTGACTGATTTGATAGATGCTCCACAAATAAAAGTGCTTCCACCCAACTAACTAATACTACCTCATAGGGACCGTCTGCAGGAACTAAAGCTGCTTTTGGTCAAAGAGATATCTATGTGTTCACTGTTCCACCAGGACCATTGAGCTGGGCTGGTGAATCAACCAGCGCCAAGGACAGCAGCAGCTGTTACAGTGTAAGTGCAGCAGCTTCTGAGTCCTTCAATTCTACCAGGCAGCAGAGAAGAAGCTAAAGGAGGACGCAGAAAGCAGCCACAGAGATTTGTTCCATGCTGCTTACACACTCAATAGTTCACACCTTGTATGGAATCCAATTACTTCACTTTTTTTCCTTGTAATTACCGTGACTGACTCTCAGAGACTAACAGAACATTTACCTTCCGGAGAAGCAGTTACTCCATCAGTATATAGATTCTCATTGGGCTGACCCAGTCGTAACAGGACTTGGATTCAGACACACTCAGCAGCAGAGGACAGTGGAATTATCTTCTCCTGATCCATCCTGTTCTGTCTCATCCACATCCTGTAAGACTTTCTGCTTGTCAATAATCCAACCATCATAAATGACTGGTCCTCAGTAAGCTTTCTACTGTAAAAACAGCCTGTGTGGACACCATGAGCCTCAGTGAGAACTGGACATAAATGTCAAGTTGTTGCTGTTTAAATGTGATAACAAGTTGTTCTGATGGTAAAGTGGATTAAATAATATAACAGCAAGGCTGGGCAGAGACAGAGGACCACCCTGACAGCATTAATGGACATGGACAGATATGGGCTGCACAAGACATCGCCGAGCTGCATGCACACTGTTAAACACTGTCACAGCTCATTAGCATCATTGTTCTACCTGCAATTCAAGATCAACGAAGTTGGTTCAGGGATGGTGCAAAACACAAGACAATTTCAAAGAATCAGACACTCAGACATGAACTGCATCATGTTAAACCAGAGCAGCAACAATTACAAAAAGACAGAAAGTCAAACATGTGGAGAGCATCGATTGAATGTGGAGGAAGAGACAGGTGTGATGGTTCTCACTTCAGTCCAGTTGAGCTGGAAAACTGTTTCCCACTGCAGTTCTACTGCAAGCAAGAAAACATAAGCAGAATATTTCCTGACACTCTCAACAGACAGGAGCTGGTTGTTTTCAGGCAAACACATGCACACCCTCCTACAGACTGTCCATACACTGCTGTTTCCTGTGTCTGTGAGATCACTCGTCACTCACTTTTTTTCCCTCCAAATATAACAGTGATAATATTTGTGTCTGTGAAAAGGACACATATATTGATTACACTGTTAGCACATTCTCCACCTGCTTTGTGGTTGTGTGAGAAGTAGTGAAGGTGGAGGCGAACAATGACTGACTTCTCCTCTCCTCTGGTCTCCACTCAGCTGCCTGTTACTGACTCTTCAGAGCAAAGTGTTGGAGGTTAAAGATCTATTTACTGGAAGCTGGAGCTTTTAACAGGCCACATTCCGCATTCACATTCAAATTCTCAGGGTTAGGTAAGATGAGCTGCAGTTAGTATATGTCAGCTTTGCAGTCTTCGTCCACAAAGCCACTCAGTCAAGCTGTCTCTTGGGAAGGAAAAGCAGCGCCCATGTGGTACACTTTCTTTTTGTCTCAAAGACGCCAAGCATCCCACCAAAGCCTAAAAATGAAGTGATACCAGCAAATTGGATTCTTCACTCAACTCCAAAAAGGCTCAGCCACAGCAAAGCCGGCCAGAAATAGCTTTTCAACTCATTGGTGTTCCACACCAAAGCCTAAAAGTAAAGCTATATACTAGAAACAACATCTAGCACACACATTTCCTTCCACAAACAAGCAGCAAAAGTCGGACAGAGAGCTCACACTTCATTTTGTCATGGAAAACCACGCCCACTTCCCCAGTTCCAATGGGAACACGGGTAATTGTCATGACTCAAACACGCCAGAGAGCTTTCTGCAGAGCAACACTGCCGCTTCTGTGGACAGACTGCAAAGCTGACATGTAACTCCAAATCAACAAAAGCCACTTCACAAAACGCAGAGTCTTCAACAGAATAGTACATGGGCATCCCTGACACATTAAAGCCTTCTACACGACATATCAGGGGAGAGCGCGAAGTAGTCCTCCACTACCAGAAATTATGCAGTCGAGATTCCTGCATTTGGGGAATTGGTAGGGGTCAGCACAGCCGGAGTGCAATGGCTGAGCCTCACCTGGGTAGAACCACCTTGTGCTGATCATGGTATCTCCTGCCAGGTAAGTATGAGCTGCCAGTTGGAAGAGATGTGGGTGGTGGTCACCAGGCACACACTTGGCTGACGGTGCCTGCAATGCATAATCCCACATTTCAGTGCCTTTGAGCATCAGCTCCTTTTTCTGTTACATTTATGGCTGAAAAGACACAAACATCGCTGCAAATAGGTTGCGGCGGGCAAGCGCAAACGCTGCTTTGGCTGGATCCACCCATCATGCACTGCTCTGCCAAAACAAAGGAACACTGTGTCAAATGCCACTAGTCAAGCTGTCTCTTGGGAAAGAAAAGCAAGGCCCACGTGGTACACTTTTTCTGTTCTCAAAGACGCCCAGCATCCCCACCAAAGCCTAAAAAGAAAGTATTACCATGAATAATGACAACATCTAGAAGCGCGTGATTTCCTTCCGCAAAGAAAGATAAATGTCGACAGGGGAGCCTGCCACTTCTGTGGCGCCTATAAAGATGTTTGACTTTTGTATTTCTTCTACACGACGATCAGGGAGAGCGAACGCCAACGCAGTCCCCCTACTACCAGAAATTATGCAGTCGAGATTCCCAAAGCATTTGGGAAATTCGTAGGGTCAGCACAGTAGCTGAGTGCAATGGCTGAGCCTCACCAGAGCAACACTGCCGCCTTTGTGGACAGACTGCAAAAGTTGAAATATAAATTCCAATCAACAAAAGCCACCTCAACAAGATGGAGAGATGAACCACACTAGCTTTTCTAGGATGATATTTTTATTTATTCTGAATCAAAATGGAGATAAAAGGCTTGACAGCACTCTAGTATTTCCAGGTGTGTGTCCCATCCAAGTTCTTAATCCAGGCCCCACTCTACTTATCTTTCGAGATCAGGCGAGATCGGCGTGGCTTCTAGGGTGGTATGGCTATAAGCAACACCCAACCCATATAAAAAGTCCCTTATATACATGCTAAAAACGCCACTAACAAATCCAATGTTTAATAGGGACAATAATCATCTGGATTTCTACACAAATCCAAGCACCAGAAGCTAATCAAAAATCACCTTTATCCACCCTGACTAGAATTCTCCTGACTCAGGCCATCATCTGGTAAAGGCTTTTACTGACTCTGATCACTTTAGGTCCATTCCTGTCCAACATTGGCAGGTATGTAAGATGGAAACATTTAAACAGCTACTTTTTGTGTGTGTCCCCAAACACTTTTTGGCTGAACATCATGTTCTTAAAAGCTTAAAATATCACATCAAGTTAACAAACAAAATCATCTGAACAAAAACATTTCACTAAATGAACTAAACACTGACTCTCTCCTGTAGTGTCCCTCTTGTCCTTGTAACAGCAGTAGCTCCTCCTTCCTCGTCAATAATTGCAGCAGAAATATCTGAGTGCTTCTTTCTTCCTAAATCAGCGAGCAAGTCCTGTCCAGTCCAAACTGTTTCTGCCCTGTTTGACTTCTGAACTTGTTCTCTGGCTGTGTGTCCACTTTCACTGCAGCCTGGTGACATCAGATCGTGAATGCTTGATACATCAAAGGCATCAAAGGACAAACACACACACACACACACAAACAAACAGATTCTTACTACTAGTTGTGAGGACATCGTTACTCATAATGGCATTCCCTTGCCTTCAACCCAACCTCCAACTCTTAACCATCATAACTCGAAAAGCCTAACACCAACCAAAATACAACCTATACTAATGATATTCAATCTTTCTCCAAAAATACCATTACCAAAGTACAACATGGAGGGGAAGAAGAAGTACATTAAACTCGAAGAGGCCTGCTTCTCAGATTTTCTCTTTAGTGCAGGTCAGTCAGATGTTTAGTATTAAATTAATAAAGATGTAAACATGTTGTAACGTGGAGTTGTTATGGCATAGTACTTAGAACACTGAAACTACACACTGAAAGTCACAGATCAACAGGGAGCAGAGGTGGATGAGGATGTTTCAAAGATCTGTGTTTTTTCATCTACAGTGATGATGGTAGAATATTTAAACATTCATATTTTGCTGCACTTATATTTTGAGAGATTTGTATCTTTGACACAGACAAAAATATGTGATTGTGAGAAGTGGATGATATAAGAATCTCAGGCATAGTATTTAATCAGTTCATATTAAGCTGCATGTGTTGTCTGCATTTCCAGACCTCCCCATCTACTGAAGCATCTATGAACTCTGGCTGATCGTTCAGACCTGACAGAATATGTGACCTCACTACTTCTGTGGTGTTAGAGTTATAGGTAATGGTAATGTTTTGTCTTTGAGACAGGTAATATCCAGCCAGGTCTGTGATATAGTTTTAATGTGCTGGACTTTAGATTTTATTTGCCTTTATACTTAAAAAGTTTGTAGGATCTTCATATCTAAGTGTCCCAGCAAGGTGTGTGCACGACTTTGGAAGGCAAGGACTAGGACCCAAATGCAAGACCCCACAGATGTGGTTCAAACTAATAATTATTTATTTAAACAAAGTAACAAACAGAAAATCACTCTCGGAGGAGGAGGAAGACAAACTAACTGGACAAAGTAACAAACAAAAGATCACCCATAAAGGGGAAAAAGGCACTAAACAAAGTTACAAAACGTGAACACAAAATCACTCTTAAAGAGGAGAACAAGAAACAAAACCTAACAAGAAGCAAAGTGACAAATTAATACAAAACCTGACTGGGGATACCATGGCGAGAGGGCAAGGCGAGGCAGAGGCGTGGCAAAGGCAAAGGACAAAAGCATGGGACTAAACATGAGACAAAAACGAACTGACACTGGACAAGGGGAAGCATGAACTATATATACACAACAGGTAAGGGGAAACAGGTGAAACCAATTAGGGCAGGGCAGACAATCACAAAAGGAGGAAACAAGACAAAGACAGGAAGTAAAAGAAGACCAGATACACAAGGGAAGTGAATTCAAAATAAAACAGGAACCCCAAGACAATATACTTTCCAAAATAAAAGTCCACAAAAGAGTTCCAAAACTAGCCCCCTTAGGGGCTAGTCAGTCGGTAGAAAGATGTGTTAATTGAGACTATTCAAATATAAACATCTGCCAGTGTTGGTGAAGAAAAATTACAACTTGTGGGCTTTTATTGACAATTCATACAGAGTCTCAGACTACACCAGTGGTGCATCTGTCAGCACTGCAGTGGAGATCCTCAGGAGGTATGCATGTTGATTACTGCTGAAACATCAATAGCTGATATCTATCATTCTCAGTCTACTGCCTAAAATATAGATATTTGAAAGAACAGGATTCTGATAAGAGTAGGAGGATCCCCTGAAGTACAGGGTAAGTATTTAAAGACTTTATATCCTACGCTGTGGAAAACTTGCATGTAGCATTCCAGCATCCCAGCACTATCTGTTCTCTGTGGAAGGATATTTTCCAAAGTTGAGAGAGTTGGCTTGGCCAGTAGAGGAGCCGAACTTGTCTTCAGTGGCGGCAGAAAAGTTATGGTTTGTACTTATTTATTATTAAATTATATTTCAATAAAACCTCGTGCATACAATTAATGGTCTGGTTCTGTAAATAATCATTCAAATGAACCATGATACAAGTCCCCAAATGATATATAATATTATCTTTTAAAGGTTTTCCTAAAAACACTATACACAAAAAAACACACAAAACAATGTTTCTGAATTCAAACACCATGATCATTTGCAAAGTAAGAAGGATCTCTCTCATCCTGTTAGGGGACTTTTTTTTGACATAAAGAAATAAAGCTCAAAGCTTTAAATAAACCCTTAAATCCAAATATTTAACCCTTAATATAATTTGCATTTATTCTTTTGGGGTCAATCTGGAATGTGTTTTAGAGTATGTATGTTTCATCTGCATATTTTATTGTGTATCGATTTATTATAAATCATTATTTGGTATGAATGAACAAAAACACTTGAGTTCCACCACACAGACTCTTCTGAACTTTTATTGTTGTCATGTACTGAAAACAGTGCCAGTAGCTTCAGCCGCCTTCTTAGGAAGGTGCTATGGCTTCAGTTGTCCACCAGATGTCAGACTAACTGGGAGGCCCTGAAGCTTTGAATCTTTTTTCGGCACAATTGTTAGGAAAGTTTCAGTGTATCATGAGGTTTCACTTGCTCACTACTGCTTTTTAGTTTAGAAATTTTCAAAATGATGGCCAGAGTCGTAGTCAGCATTTGGAGCTGCATGCTATTTCTTTACAGCCCCAAAAAAGTGCTATCAAAAGCAAAGGCAAAATAAACAAACATTAAATCCATAATTTACTGGGTATTACATCCCTCACTCTTTCCTCGAGTGCTTTGTTGGCCGGAGCATTATAAACCCTAAGCTCCCTTCCAAGATTCTGGGACTAATTTACAATCAGTGCATTAAATGAGATCTCTGGTCACCACATCTTCATAATCAGGTCCCATATTAAACTCTGAAGAACAAAAAACGCAAAATCGCCTCCAATAATTCACACATACAATGAACCCAGTTTACTCATATCATCCATTATGCTAATGCGCTAAACCAAAATCGCTCCTCCAACCTGTTCAGTGACCTGGTGTAAATGATTCTAGTTCTTTTCAGTATGCTTTTATTCTTGTAAGTCCTATTTTGTTCAAGACTTTTTATTTTGAATGTACTTCCGGTTTTAACGTCTTTTACCGACCTACAGACACTTCGGTAATTTTAGCTCCTTGGCTGGATATGGGAACAAGGTAATTTTATTTTGCAATGTTGTATTATTTTGTTCGTACTCATAAATGTAACGGTGAGAGAATGTTTGTGTAATTTTATTTTTTTAAGGGTTGGGTTTTTTGATCGGTTTGGGGGCTTTTTTATATTTCGAAAAACCCTTTTTAAATTTTTCTTTTAAAAAGGGTTTTTGGGGGGGAAAAAAGTTTAAAAATTATTTTTTTTTCTTTTTTTTTGGGGCATTCTTGGAAAAAAAGGGGCCCAAAAAAAAAATCCTTTCCCCATTTTAATTTTTCGTTTTTCCCTTTTTACAATTTTAAAAAAAGGGCCTTTTTTTTTCCCGTTGCCCCTTTTTTAAAAGCTTTTTTCTAATTTTTTTTAAATAAAAACCAGGAAAATAAGGGCCCCTGGGTTTTGTGTTAAAACAATTTAAAATTTAAATTTGACTAGGCCTTAAAAAGTTTATTTTGGAAAAATTTTTTAAACAAATTTTCCACCAAAAAGGATTTTTTTAAAAGGGGTTTGGGTTTTGGGTTTTGTTGGGGTTTTTTAAAAAGGGAAACTGAGTTTTAAAATTTAATTTAAAACCTTTCCTTAAGGGGTTTAAAAAAACTTTTTTTTAAAAGGAAAACGTTTTTTTTTTTAAATTTTATTTAAAAAAAAAAAAATTTTTTTGCAAAAAATTCAAAAGGGGGGGGTTTTTTCTGGGAAAAGAAAAACCCCGGGGGGGAATATTTTCCGGGAAAAAAAAACAGTAAAGGGTTTTTTTTTTAAAATTTTGGGGGGTTTTTATTTTTTTTTTGGGGGTTTTGTTGGGGTTTGGGGTTTTTTTTTTTAAAAAAAACAAAAAGGGGAAAAAGATTTTTTGTTTTGTGGGACCCCAAAAAATAAATTTCCTGGTGGAAAAAGGGGCAAAAGAAGAAACAGACCAAAATTAGAAAACTTCCAAAAAAAACCCGGGTATTTTGGGAAAAAAATTTTTTGTGTTTTAAAAAAACCAAATTTTTTTTCCCCAAAAGTTGTGGTTTTAAATGGGAAAAGGAGAAATTCGGGTTAAAACCAAAAATTTTTGGGGAACGGGTTTTTTTTAAAAAAACTAAAGTTTTTTGAAAAAAACCAAAAAAAGGAAAGGGCCCGTTTCCTAAATTTTTAAAAGGGAAAAACAAATTTTTTTTGTCGGAAAAATTTAGTTTCCCCAATTTTTTTTTTAAAAAAAATTTTGGTTTTTAACCCCCTTTTTTTAAAAATTTAAAAAAAATTACAAAAAAGGGGGGCCTCTTTAAAAGAAAAACTGGTTAATTTTAAAATTTTTAAAGCAAAATTTTTGGTTCTAAAATTTGCCAAGGGGGGGGGTTTTTGGCCCCCAAAAAAATTTAAAAAATTTTTTAAAATGCTAAAAAGGGTGGTAAAAATTTGATTTTTCCGGGTTTTTGGTTTTTAAAGGGGAAAAAAACAAATTTCTTTTGGGGGTAATTTTCCTTTTAGGGGTTTTTAATTTTATTTTAAAAGGGGTCAAATTTGGGGGCCCAAGGGTTTTTTGGGTGGGGTTTTTTGTTCCGGGGTTGGACTTTCCAAATTCATTAATTTTTTTTTTGGGGCCCTTTTTCCCAAACCCCCGGGTTGTCTTTTTTTTGGGGGGGGCCACTTTTTTTTTTCTTTTTACTTTTGGGGGAAAATTTTTTCGGGGTTTTTAGGCCCCCTTTTTGTTTTTAAATTTCAGTTTTGGGGTTTTTATTTAGCCCCCCCCCGGGTTTCCATCCACTTTTTTTCTTTTCAGTTTTAATTTAGTTACATCACTTTTTGGGTTTTAAAAAAAATTTTTTGAAGAAAAAAATTTTGGGTGACATTTTGTGTAACCCCCAGTTTTTAAATATAATTAAAAATTTTTGGAAAAAATTGAAAATTTTTTTTTTAAGGGGTTGTTTTTTTTAAAAAATTTTTTGGCCCCTTTTTTCCCCAAAAAAAAGTTTTTTTTTTAAATTTTTTTTAAAAAATTTTCCAATTGACTTATTTAAACTTTCTTAAAAAAGGGGTATTGGTAACTTTTGCAAGGGTTTTAAAAAGGGCTTTTTTAAAAATTTTGAAAATTTTAGAAAACCCCCAATAAATTAATTTAACCCAAATTTTACCTTTTTGGAAAGTTTAAAAACCTTTTTTAACCCCCTTTTTTTTTCACTCAAAAAATGCTTTTAAAAACAGGGCCACTTTTTTTGGGTTAAAATTTTTTTTTGGGACCAATTAAAGGGCTTTTTTGTTCAACCCCTTTTTGCGGGGGGCCCCTTTTTCTTTTTTTAAAGCGGTGAAAAAAATTTTTTAAAAAAAGGGGGAAACCCAGGATGACATCACCTTCCTCGACAAGTTGCAAAAGGGCATAAGGAAAAACATACAGGGGCACTACGAAATGCCTCTGCCCTTTAAAGACAGACCCAGCTTGCCTGACAATAAAAGCTCTGCTGAAATACGCCTGAATCACCTCAAAAGGAAACTGCAAAGGGATGAAAGGTACAAAAGGTTGAGACCATGGAAGAGGTCATTGAAAGGGGCGATGCAGAGCAGATCGAGGATGGTGGGAGTGAAGGGGAGAGATGGTACATTCCTCATCATGGTGTTCGTCATGCCAAGAAGCCAGATAAACTTCGTGTAGTATTTGACTGTTCAGCCAGATACAAAGGAACCAGCTTAAACGATCACCTTCTCTCTGGTCCTGACATGCTGAACAACTTGTGCGGAGTTCTCATCCGCTTTCGACACCACCCTGTCGCTTTGATGTGTGACATTGAAAAAATGTTCCATCAGTTTCATGTGGATGAAGCAGATCGCAACTACCTGCGCTTTCTTTGGTGGAAGAAAGGAGACCTCAATGCCCAGCCTAGTGAGTTCCGCATGAAAGTACATCTCTTCGGCGCAGCCTCCTCTCTCTCCTGGATGTGCAAGTTACGGGCTTAAGCATCTAGCAAAGGAAAATTGTCACATCTACCCACAAGGCTCACAATTTGTCATGAGGGACTTTTATGTAGATGATGGAGTCACAAGCGTCCAAAGCACTGAAGATGCTATTCAGCTTGCCAGAGAAGCACGTGAACTCTGTGCCATGGGTGGTCTCCGACTCCACAAGTTTATGTCAAATGACAGGAAGGTTTTAGAGAGCATACCACCATCCGAACGAGCAACCAATGTAAGCAACATCGACCTCTCATTCGAAGATCTGCCACTTGAGAGAGCTCTTGGACTTAAATGGGATGTTGAATCTGACCACTTTCAGATTAATGTCAACCTCAAGGATCAGCCTGCAACGCAAGGCGTGGCGTTCTGTCTACAGTGGCTTCCCTGTATGATCCCCTTGGGTTTGTAGCACCAGTTCTCCTCAAAGCAAAGGTCATCCTTCAGGAGACATGTAGGCGTGGTACGGACTGGGATGACCCTCTGTCAGACGAACTTCGTCCAAAATGGGAACGGTGGAGAAGTGATCTAGCCCACTTGGATAAGGTCACTATATCTCGCACTTACGCACCTGCTGGCTTTGGCAAGGTCTTGAAGATGGAGCTGCATCATTTCTCAGATGCAAGTTTGAAAGGTTATGGCCAGTGTTCATACCTGAGACTGCAAAACGAAGAAGGAGATGTTTCCTGTGTCCTAATCATAGGGAAATCTCGTGTCTCACCAACAAAGGTCACAACTATTCCAAGACTGGAATTGACAGCGGCAGTTGTCTCAGTGAAGATGAGCAACTTGCTCAAGGAGGAACTTGGATTCACTGATGCTGAGGAGTTTTTCTGGACTGACTCCAAAGTGGTCTTAGGTTACATAAGAAATGAAGCACGGCGATTCCACACCTTTGTAGCCAACCGGGTTCAGAAAATTCATCTCAGTTCACTGCCTCAACAATGGAGATATGTTCCAACCAACGAGAATCCTGCTGACCACGCTTCTCGGGGTTTGACTCCCAGTGAGCTTCTCTCATCAACTTGGTTCACTGGACCCGAGTTCTTATGGAACAAGGAGATAACGCTGTCAGCAGAGGAGGTTCCAGAGCTGACTATTGGAGATCCAGAAGTCAGACATGCTGCGGTGCTTAGCACAAGAACCACGGAACAAGTAAGCCTCGTTGATCGCTTGTCCAAGCTCTCATCTTGGTCACTGGCTACTCGAGCTGTAGCGCGCCTTCTAAGACGCATCAGCAAGAACAAATCAAATGACCTCACCACAGTGACAGAACGAGAAGAAGCAGAACATCTCATAATCAAAGATCTGCAGAAAAGCGCATATCAAGAGGAGCTACATCTGCTCAGCAAAGGGAGTTCTCTAACATCTCGCAGCTTAACTGTACTCTCTTGATGCTTTCCTTGACGAAGACGGTGTCCTTCGGGTAGGAGGGAGACTTCGCCATTCTTCTCTCCCAGAATCAATCAAACATCCTGCCATCATACCTAAAGGTCATCACATCACAAGGATGATCATCGGTCATTACCATGAAAGGACAAAACATCAAGGTAAAGGTCTCACCATCAATGAAATCAGGTCCAACGGCTACTGGATTCCAGGAATTAACCGGGCAGTGGCATCCTACATTCATCAGTGTGTCACCTGCAGGCGGCAACGTAAACCAACTGAAGAGCAAAGGATGGCTGATCTACCTCCTGAACGTGTAGAACCATCCCCTCCTTTCACTCACTGTGGTATGGATTGTTTTGGTCCGTTCATCACCAAGCAAGGAAGAAAGGAGAACAAGAGGTACGGTCTTCTCTTCACTTGCCTCAGCTCCCGTGCTATTCATCTGGAAATGCTTGAAGACATGTCAACGGACTCTCTCATAAATGGCCTTCGATGTTTCATCTCCATACGTGGCTCTGTACGTCAGATCAAATCTGACCAAGGCAGCAACTTTGTTGGAGCCAAAAAATGAACTCAAAGGGGCTCTAAAGGAACTTGATGCAGACCGGCTGACTGCATTTCTTGCTGAGAAGCAATGCGACTTTAGCATGAATGCACCTTACTCAAGCCACGTTGGAGGAGTGTGGGAAAGGCAAATAAGAACAGTGAGAGGCATCCTGAGGTCCACACTCGCCCTTTCCCCTGGTAGGCTAAATGATGCTTCACTGCGGGCGTTCTTCTATGAAGCCATGGCGATTGTTAACGGTCGACCACTGACTGTTGAGAACCTTAGTGATCCCCATAGTCTCGAGCCACTCACCCCTAATCACCTTTTGACTCTGAAATCCAGCAAGGTCTTACCTCCACCAGGTGTATTCGTTAAGGAGGACATGTATGGCAAGAAAAGATGGCGTCATGTTCAGTACCTGGCAGAACAGTTCTGGAGTCGATGGCGAAAGGAATACCTTGCCAACATTACTCTCAGACAGCGGTGGCATAAGCCGAGAAGAAATCTGCAAGTAGGAGATATTGTGATCCTGAAGGCAGAAGATGCTCACCGAAATGAATGGAGGCTTGGTAGAGTTTCACAAGCTGTGGCTGGCAAGGATGGACTAGTAAGGAGAGTCAAAGTCTGCCTTGGTGACAAGCAGCTTGGCAAGAAGGGAGAACGTCTTAGCAAACTGTCAGAAGTTGAACGTCCAGTCCAGAAGTTAGTCTTGCTGCTGGAAAGTGACTAAATGTGCTAATTCTCCTTTTAGTTTATGATGCTCTCCCTCTGTAGATCGTAAGCTTATGTAGTACATGGTTCATTTATTCCTTTATGGTGCATGAAAAGGGAATCATTTCAGTTAAAAATCATTCGTGCCTAATGTAAATTGTATACTGTTCCATTATTCACTCATGATTGGTGGGAGTGTAAATGATTCTAGTTCTTTTCAGATGCTTTTATTCTTGTAAGTCCTATTTTGTTACCTGGTATGGCAATTCAGCTGCACAGGTACCTCCTACCACTGTATAAGGCAGCCTTCTTCAGCTGCTCTGGTTCAGCCCCCAGGCACAGAGAAGGAGAGGACCAAGATGGCAGCAGCACTGGTAAAAGCATGAGTGAATAAACCATCTTGAAATAACAGAGCTGGTGTGTAGTGTGTTTCTTATGTTTTACTGTGAGGGTTGGGTATATGGTGTATGAACCTGTGTCCAATATGGTGCGTGCACTCACCAGGAAAACAGTGGGGAACTATTTGTTATGAACCATGAATGGGTACAGGGCTGAGTGTCTGTCCTACTATGTGCTACCAGTGAGCAGTGACGTGGTCTTCATCACAGAGGGAAACAGGAAAAAGACAAGAACTAGACAGAGGACAGATAAACAAGGGCTAGGGTTTCAAAGGGTCACGTCACAATGCAGGGAGAACTGAGAGACAGAAAGAGGAGAGAGATGCTGAGAGCAGTGGTCAGATGAGCATGTGCTCTGGAGATGTAGATGATCAGGTAAGAAAATCAGCTACAGCATCAGATGTTGTTCCAGGGATCAGTAAACTTTCAAGTGGTCTCACCCTGAGGTTTAAAATCCTTTCAGATGGTATTGTGTCCACATGGTGTCATATATTTAAACAGTGTAGATAAGATATGAAATGAGAGGTCAGCAGGGACCTGTTACAGTCACTGCTGTGGCCAAGAACACTAAGGGGGAGAGGAAAGGTGTAGAAACCCCAAGACGGTCAGACGAGTCAGTTAAAGCCCTCTTTATTAAACTCAAAATCACTGGATCGAAGTCCAAGGCCAGGAAACAAAACTTAAACAACTAAATCGTCCAAGAAGGAGAAAAACTTCAGAAGCTAAAGTCCAAAACTTCAAACTTTGAAGTCCTTACTTGGGGTGAACAAATGAAAGTGAATCCAAAGGGCAGAGGACAAATCCCAGAGGTGACAAAGACAGGGAAACAGGTAACACTAAGGACAGGACAGCAGGTGAAAACAGAGTCCAGGATGAGAAAAGCAGGTACAACCACAGCAAGAACACAGCAGGAAGTGACTTGGACAAAACACTGGTGAACACAGGCTCAGACTGAGACACACTGACAAGGAGACTTAAATACACTCTGGCTAATTGACAACAGGTGACACACATTAGGGCGGGACAGACAATCAGCAAAGGAGGTAAACAGGAAAAAGACAAGAAGTAGACAGAGGACAGATACACAAGGGCAAGGGGTTCAAAATAAAACAGGAAAAGCAAAACCAAAACTCAAGAGACCAAAACAAGAGTAACATGTTTTAACAAAAACAGGAAGCTACTAACAAAACCCAAGAGTCCTCAAGAGTCCAAAAGGCACTATATAGGGTTTAACAAAAGTCCAAAAAGAGTTGAAAATATCCTGTCCTCATGCACAGGTCCTGCAGTTTTTCCTATGTATTCAGTATTGTATTCACTCAGTATTGGCCTGTCTCCATTGGCTGGCACTGGAGTTTAGAATGAAACATGAAATCTTAGTTATTACCTAACAGTGAAACCACTGAGTACATTTGGGAATAGTTGTCTCCGTTCAGGAAGCAGCCTGACTTCCTCTAGTAAATAATAACAAATAAGGAGCTCTTACATGGACTTATACAGTAAACAATCATCACAATCATTTCAAGTTTCCATCATATTATTCCTGAGATAATATGAAACATTTCCAAATCAGCACTTCAGGAGCTTTGGCACCTTCTAGAGGCAGTTAGTGGAAAGAAGCTCAGGTGAAGAGCAGATTTCATTGTTGACTCTCTTTAATATCACACTTTGTGAATGTGTTCCTCTTCTGCTTTCAGCTTTCTTACCCTGGACTTCATCTGTCAGCCAGTGATGATGTTTAACCCAGCACGTGCTTCATGGTTCACTTCTGTTTACCTGAACATCTCAGCTGCCATCCCTGGTGGGGTGAGTGCAAAGAGGTTTGGAAACAATATAGAGATGACATTTCTGGAAATCATAATCAAAATGATCAACTTTACTCAGTACCCTAAAACAGCTCCTATTGGCCCACATTTTCTCTGATCCTCCTCTGTTTAGGGGCCAGGAACCATGGTCAAGCCCTAAATGTTACATGGACACTTTTCTTCATCACTACAGAAGTGTTTATTTTTGTAGAAGTTCATGTGTAAAGCTGGAAATACTGCACACACAGCAAATTTTAGCCTCTGGAATAAGCTCTGTGAGTTAAAATCAACTCAAATTGAGTGAACATGTGTGACCATAGAATAGACTCTGTGGCAGAGTTAAAATAACTGTTCCTGGAGATGAATTTTTAACTCTGAAACAGAGTTAACTTGAACTCCTCCTGTTAAAATACTCATCCCTCACTGAGTGTAACTCTATAATTTAGTTAATTTCAATATAAACTCTTCTCCAGTGTTGACACCTAACACTCAAAATGTGTTTTATTTACAGTTTTTAGAAATAAAATTTATTATTATATTTAGTTTTATGGGAAAATGACCACCAAACACCATCCTGTTAATTTTTTATTTGTTTTTTGCTTTTATTTGTGCAAATACATTTAAAAATTCAACACAAGACACTTTGAATTAATTGCTGTCTTAAAACTGTAAAATTTAACAGCACACAGGCAGCAAATAATGCCAATGAAAAACATTTGTGAAGTTGTACAAAACATTGTAAACAACACATTAATGCATAATGAAATGTCTGCAAATGTATAAACAACTGACACATTTCTCTGTGGTGCATTGTGTAACTTGAGGTAGACTACTACTCACTTTACAGTTCAAGTATAAAACAGTAAGAGAACTCATTCAATTCAGATTAGAAATCATTTTATGCAACCTGCTTGACAAATTCCTCTAAATTTTCAGTTGTATAAAGAACTACAGTATTTGGTTCACCACTCCCCAAAAGCTTGGCTATAACTGAAGCACACATGTCTTTGTTGTGAGTAGAACCTGAAGGAGCTGCTTCAGTATTTTGGAAATGAAATGAAGTATTTCATCAGTTACAGACTGAGAATTGTTTACTGTCTCTGTGTCGTTGTTGAAAGGGATCTGGTTAGACACACTTGTGTTATCAATGGAGCTGTGTCTCTTAATGAGATGTTTCCTGAATCCACAATAACTAGAGAGACTTCTACCTGGATACATGGCATGAATTCATTTGAGGTTCCTGAACAAAAGCAACACTGAACCAAAGGATGAATTGCAGAGGAACCATCTCAACATTTTGGCTAAATAAGCTACTTATGGTTTGTTTAACAGCTTTGCTCTGAGCTCTTTTACTCTGGGAGATTCTTCAGTTGTATCAATATCAATATTGTACAGAGCTGTCTGTAAAAATGTGTACAGGCTGGAGAGAGCGTCATCATACTTCACACCAAAAACAAAATGTGACCTGAACAGCTCATCAAAAGCACCAAAGGATGTACATGACTGACATGACAGAAGCTTTTTGTCCAAGGCAATATAAAAGGTGAAAACCTGGGTCTTTGAAGTTTCTGTGGCAAGAAGATATGGCTGATGGGTTCCTTCAGTGGTCAGGAGATGATCCTCAAGGCTTTGGGATGACTGAAACAAGAGAAATATGTTTACAAAAATGTGTTTATAAAACTCAGCAACATCTACAGTATTTGGAAGTTTTGACAAACCTCCTGAAATTTTACCAGATGATCCGTTGTCTCTACAACGCTGATCTTTGTGGGACACTTTCTTCCAGCTGGTTGTGGAGTGAGAAGATGAAGCAGCACCAGAAGAGAAAGCCATGTTGCTGTCCCACTCTGGGGGCAGAGTGAAAAGTACTTTTACACTCATTATATATATTAAGTAGTGTGTTTATGATATTGCTCTGTGCATTGTTCTAATGGTTTTATGATGATCAGCCAATCAGAGATTGGCTGATCATTATATGTTCTGGATGATGTGGGACGTCCTTTTAGCTCCACTCTACTCTGGGATGAAGAGGTGCTTTTGGATTTCAGTTGCACAGTCTTCATGCGCCACTCAAGAAAGGGTTAGGGCCTTTGTTGCTTTGAATATCATAGAAGTGTTCCTGAAAGAAAAAAAGCTGTCTCAAGAACAAATACTGTATGTTGCTTATTTGCAAACAAGGGAGTTAAACTTATCACTTTTTGGAGTATGGGTCTTTCAAAGATGGGGAAAGTGAAACAATCCCGAGGGCATGGAACTCTTTTGTTGCTTAACTGCAGCTCTACTGCAAGCAGGAAAAAAATCTCTTACCATTTTTTAAAATATTTTTTATATACATATTTTTTCCTTCTTTTCCATGCATGTGAGCGACAATAATATTAACCAGTAACCGTGTGGTGGAAAATTTCAAACTTCCAGTCTGTTCATACTCTTTAATCACAGTCATCTCTGCTGGTTTTGAAGTAAGAATTTGCTCCACATTCTCAAAAAGAAAACATTATAAACGTATTTACAACTACACTTAGATCTATGTTGTAAGCAAATACATTCATCTAATACCTATTACATATTACTTGCATTTTTAGCAATTATGTCTAATAAACAATGATTAAAATCTAGTTGTATACAAGTTGGAAAACAATTACAATTTTTGCAATTTTTAAAGTGCTTGAGACTGACAGTGTATCTGTCAGACTTGGAGAGGAGGAGCCTTCACACCCTTGCTGCAGGACACTTAGATCTGAAGATCACAAACACACAAGTATATAGCAAATAAAATCTAAAGTCCAGTACATTAAAACTATATCACATACCTGGCTGGATATTACCTGTCTCAAGACAAAACATTACCATTACCTATAACTCTGCTTACCACAAGTAGTGAGGGTCACATATTCTGTCAGGTCTGAACGATCAGCCAGGTTCATAGATGCTTCAGTAGATGGGAGGTCTGAAATGCAGACAACACATACAGCTTAATATGAACTGATTAAATACTGTACTTTGGAATTCTTATCATCCACTTCTCACAATCAGATAATAGATCAAAAAACAGAAAACTCTGAAACACATCCTCATCCACCTCTACTCCCTGTTGATCTCTGACTTTCAGCATTGTAGTCTCTGGTGATGAAAAACGTCTGCTGGACTATATGGGAGTTTAATGTACTTCTTCTTCCCTCCATGTTGTACTTTAATCAACATGTTGGCTTGACATAAAGGAAGAAAATGTCATATGTCTGAGAATAACATGTTCACGTTAAAATGTATCCCAACTACACACTGTTAAAATACGCCTTTCTCACCGCTGTTGAAATTAGCAAGGCTATGGTTTATAAGCTCAACTGTTAGCATGCTAGCCAAAACTGACTTTTCAGCTGCGTCTGCGCCGTAGAGCCGGAAATTATACTCTTAAAACACCGACATGCAGTTGCATTGTTGGATGGTTATTTCCAAAACAGTATTAATTACCTTCAAGATGCGCGTCGGCATTAATTTGTGAAGCTTATCAAACAGTTTGTCATTACCGTCATACAGACACATCACACGCCACAGACAGTATGGCCGACATTAACGTTTGAGTGAAAGCTAACAGCTCCACAATGGCAGCTAAGGACAGTTAGCTAACTAATGCTGCGGGAGCTACTTGCTCTAAATAATGGAGTAAAAGCAATGGGGTTACGTTCAACATCAAGTTCGCAGTCATTAGCGGTACTATGTAAGTAGATAAAGTGAGAACAATGACAAAATATTACGCATTTAAAGTACTTTTTGATAAAAAATCATGCTCTTACCAGCCTTGTGACGACGTTCCTTGTGCTGCTCATGCCGCGATAAAATGCTTCATGAACTCCAGGGACAGAGTTAAAACCAGATCCTGAACACCAGGGAATAAACTCCAAAATTCAACTCGGCCTGGGTGTACACCTTAACACAAACTGTAGTCAGAGTTATAAAATAAACTCCAGAAATGTAACACTTTTTGCCTGACTCCAGATTTTAGTACTTTGTGAATTTGCTGTGTGTTAGTACATGTAGTTGTGTACAGTTCAGCTGCTGCTGTCCTTGGTGCTGAATTCACCAACCCAGCTGAATGGTCCTGAGTGCTTATTGTTGTAATTCATTTGGTATTTTTGAGAAGATTGAATATCATTAGTGTGGGTTATGTTTTGGTTAGTGTTAGGCTTTCAGTTATAATGGTTAAGGTTAGGTTAGGTCAGGTTAAGGGGCAAGGGAATGCATTATGGCAACATGTGTCCTCACAACTATAGTAAGACAAGTGTGTGTGTGTGTGTGTGTTTGTCCTTTGATGCCTTTGATGTATCAACATTCTACAGTCTGATGTCACAGGCTGCAGTAAGTGGACACACAGCCAGAGACAAGTTCAGAAGTCAAACAGGAACAGAAACAGTTGGACTGGACAGGACTTGCTCATGATTTAGGAAGAAAGAACCACTCAGATATTTCTGCACAATTATTGACAAGGAAGGGAGGAGCTACTGCTGTTACAAGGACAAGAGGAAACTACAGGAAAGTCCAGATCACCTCCAAGGTTTTCAGTAAGTCAGTTGATGTCAGTGTTTCAGTTCAGTGGGATGTGCTTGTTAAATTGACATGATGTCTAATCACACAAGAACTTCAGCCCAAAGGTTTCAGTACATGTTCAGTTTATTTATGCTAAACATGAAGCTTCAGCAGTCTGACTTACATAGTTGAAACAGGCGTCCTCCAAGTCTTTTTTTATCATTTATGTTGAAGATCAACCAGCAGTGCTTTGCATGTGTAACTGTGAGTTTCTGAAACACAACATCCAGAGACAGTTAAAATTTAGACAGCACTGAAAGACGATACAGTAAATTGGATGAAATCAGTCTCAGGTGTTAAGATGCTCTTCATCTTAAAGATGGACGTCTGTGCTCACTCATCTTTTATCTCTGACTCTGACCTGAGCCTGTGCTCTCTGCTCCTGCAGACGAGCCACAATAAAGCTGTCAGCTTCATAGCTGCTCCCTAATAGAGTGACTGAGGTTGGAGAGAGGCATTGTGGGACACAGAGGTCGTCCATATTAACTATAGAGGGATGAGAGATGGGAGGATATGAAACAGCTCAAATGACAAACAAACACTGACCATGACAATGAAACACTATTGTTCATGATTCAGTTTCAGCAACAAGCAGGGAAGGATCAATGATTCTGATTTTCTATCAGTCACTTTACAGGAAGCTGGGGATCCATAAACCTCAGTTATTGAAGCTGTATTCACATTGTGTAGGGACCTGAGCTTTCATTGTTTCGAGCCAAATATCAAATAACCACAGTCCATTTGATTCTAATGTTAAATTCAGGTCTCATAACCCACAGCCTCTCTCTCTCTCTCAGGAACATCAATCAGAGATTATTAAGATACAAATAGTGTGAATGTAGATGTCGTGATGTTGCTCAGTCTGTCTGTGATATGATCCAACACTTGGATGGATTTTACTGTCACTCCTTCCTGTGCAGGCTGCACAAACACAATAGTTCATCATGGAGAAAAAGCTGTTTGTAATTAGTCAGTGAAGTTCTCTCATTGCTTCAGGATTATAAACCATTTTCAACTGAGAAGATGGACAAAGGGGCTCAAAAGGTTTTTGCCTGTAGACGTGTGATGGTTTTAATATTGAAATGTATTATGCCTTTAAGTTTGTGACAGCAGGATTAGTCAGGATCAGGGTCTGTTCATGGTCCAAGAAGAAGAAATGCAGTCCTTTAGCTGTGATAATGTTTCCACACGTTCGTGATTTGCTTGACTCTGTCATTTCTCTTCCTCCATTGTCTCTCATCCTATAGGTGTAACTGTTTTTCTGGCCCAGCAGGAAGTCATTTTTAACCACTGACCCTCCTCCTCCACTGTTGATTGAAACTCAGTGAGAGTGGGTGGTGTTGTAAATGAGTTTAACTCAGTGAACCATGAAGTGAGGAAATGGACAAAAACTTTAAATCCTGTTTTTCTTTCTGCTTCGTATCATTGGAGACATTTTGGTTTGTATTGGTGTTATGGCTGAGGTGTTCTTGATGAGGGCAGTTGTACAGTTTTGCCACTGAGCCACAGTCAGGCCGTCTACTTAGAGATACAATGAAATGTAATGTTAAAGGCATAGAGTGATGTAGAAAGTGTGCTTCAGCTTTTGTTATGTACAGACAGACTGCAGCACTCAGGCCACGTTAAAGACCTTGTTACCAAAGATTCTTCTGCTTTAGTTTGATCCTCCACTGGGCTCTCACCTTGGAAAACTGAGAAATTCTCTAAACATGTTCAGGAACCATGCTGCTTTTTCTCTGGATGCTTTTCTCTTATTTTATAGTCTAATATAATCTGCATCATATGAAACCTGCTGTAAAACAAAAGTCTGTGTGCTTTTCTCTTTTTCAGTACATTAGTTCCATAATGAACTTCAACATACACAAATCACATGAAATCATTTTCTCTGTGTCTGTTCATTGTACAGTGAACTTCTCCTCCATCAGGACAAGCCAGGGACACATATGTCCACAGTCACCACTCATTCATCAATAGATCATGCTAATGTTTGTGTAGCTTTTTTTAGCTGGAATGACAGAAGACACTGCTGTGGAGAAAGAGTTAGAAGAAAGGATTTGCTCAGGGTTTTGGTTTCATGGACACTGTGCATTTGAATTCATTTCTCAGTTTGGTGCTCATGCTGATTCCCTGAAGGTTTGGCTGCCATTTGTTCTGCAGGCCTGGTACAGTTTGTATTCATACATATGCAATTTCTGTGCTATAGAAAACATTTTGAATTGTTGTCTTATTAAGGCAAAAGAGAAGTTTCATTATTTTAATCAGATTTGTTGCCATACTTTATTGCTGTTGTTTTAAAGCTGCTGTATATTGTATATTATTTTCTTGAAGTGTGTGTGAGGTGAAGCAGATTCATCCATGTTGAGTCTGAGTCTATGTCTGATCCCATGTTATAAAACTGACTCTCTCTCTCTGCCTGTGACCCTCAGTGACTCAGTCTTCAGTACTCAGTTCAGGAGAATCCACTCTCCAGTGAAAACACACTGTTGTGTTACTGTTTTGAAATGTAATGTAATGCAATGTTCCTCTATTGATCAGTTGATGAGTCAGTTCTTTGGCATGATTGAGTTCAGCCTCAGAAAGGTTTAAGAAATTCAGTTTAAAGTCTTCAGTGTGTTTCAGGTGTGGGTGACTGATACACAGCTGTAATAACCTGCAGACACAGTACACAAAGGTTCTGTATGGCTCTAATACTTTGTGATGAAATGCCTCCATCAGTCTAATGGCTCTGTCTGTGTCTGATGTCTGTGGAGTCTGAACTGTGAAATGAATACACGGCCTGTCAGTTTCTCTGTGCACTGGGCTAAAAATTGTCTGTGATAACTCGACTCGAGTTCAGATCACTGACATTCAACTGACAACTCTAGCTGTCGTTTTATAAACATTATTGAAAATAAATTGTGTTCTCATCCATTATAAAGTCTTCCAGACTCAAAGATGAAGATCAGGATGTGAGAGTTTATTCTCCCTCTCAGGTTTTTGTGCTGTTGAAAATCAGCATCATTTTCCAGCACGTTGAGGCTGAGTTAGAAACAGCTGCATGGCTGTAGACTACAAGCTGATTAGATATTGTATGGACCAGTTTTCCTCTAAAGACTTAAACATTTATACCACACTAATTTGCACTGGAGACTGTTTCTATCACAGATGGATGTGAGCTGCTGTCAAGGTCATCATGTCTGTTGTGTGATTGATGTGGAAATTTGAAACTGGAGCAGAAAGTTTACAGAGTCTGATGCAAATAACTCATTCAAATGTTTCAGTGCAGGAGATGAAGACGCCGTGTTGCTGTTGAAATAGTAAAACATTCGATTTCTTTTGTTTTCTTTCAGTTAAGTGCTGCCAATGACCTTCAGAAGAAAAAAGAACAAGGGAAACAGATTCAGCCAAAGATCCTCGACTATCTTCAGCAGAATTTAGTGGGTTTGTTATTCTTTGTTTCTACAAAGATGAGAGAAGTGTATCCAGAGGGCTGCTGCTCAGATGATAATGGTAGGACACAGACTTTCTTTACAGATACATTTCCTCTGTTGTTCCACACAAACATGGAGGAGAATCCTAACAGGAAGAACCAGCAGCTCTGCTTGGGTCTCAGTGTCAGTGTGGGAGATGCAAGTTCTATAAATAAAATGTTGACGTTTTGAGCTCTGTGTTTCCCTGAGAAGACTGGTAGGACTGGTAGTAGACTGGTAGGACTAGATGCTCATGCTCATATTTTACTGACAAACCTTCAGGCTAAAACACTGGAGCAGGTTTGAATTTGGAGAGAGAGAGAGTGTGTGTGTGTGTGTGTGTGTGTGTTTGAGAGAGAGAGAGAGAGAGTTTGTCCTTTGATGTCTTTGATGTATCAACATTCTACAGCCTGATGTCACAGGCTGCAGTAAGTGGACACACAGCCAGAGACAAGTTCAGAAGTCAAACAGGAACAGAAACAGTTGGACTGGACAGGACTTGCTCATGATTTAGGAAGAAAGAACCACTCAGATATTTCTGCACAATTATTGACAAGGAAGGGAGGAGCTACTGCTGTTACAAGGACAAGAGGAAACTACAGGAAAGTCCAGATCACCTCCAAGGTTTTCAGTAAGTCAGTACATGTTAGATTTTTTTTTAATGCTGATCATGACTGTGAGATATTCTCATGGCTGCTCAACTTCTTAATTTTGTTTTGGTGTGATGCACTGTAGTTTGTGTTAAAGGAAAGGATTTCTAGGAAGTCTGTACTGTCTGCAACAAGATCCTTTCTAAAGAAATTCTAATGGAAATGATGGAGCATAAAATCCACAGTCCCTGTCCTGTGGAAAAGTTGACTTCCAGAGTTGAAAAGAAGCAAACATGAGGCTTCAACAGTCTGAGTAGATCAAGTTTCTATCTTCCAGGTATTTTTAGTCCAAAATTCCCCTCTTTGTGTTTCTACACCTAATGTTTCCATGCAAAGCTGTGGTGGAGAGATGGCAACACAGAGAGGAAATTCTGCACTAAAAGACAAACATTTGAAGATACACACTTGATTTTGTTTAACAATGCTGATGAATTTTGGAATTACTATTTGCACAGAAATAGGACTGTGGATTTTGTGGCCTATCATTTCCACAGAAATTGTTTAAAGAAGGGATCTCCTGGCAGCCAGTATGGACAGCAGGAAGAATTAGATCAAACACCAGTGCTTTGAATGTGGAAATGGGAATGTGAGTATATCTTTAAGTGATTTGGGTTTTTATGCCTTTATTATGGACAGTAGAGAGATGACAGGAAATCAGGTGGAGGCAGAGGCATCAATGTTTCCAGTGGAAACTGAATTAGGGATGTTGTGGTAGATGTTCAGAAGCTTAAGGTTGTTACAGAGGTGCCCTGAAAAGTAGCATATTATGGGGTTTTTCCATTAGCACATAAGCTGTGATGGCATGCATTTCCATTACAGCCTCACAGGAGTTAGCAGGGTAGCTGTGCCAAATTGCACTGTGTTGGTCCTGCTTGGTAGCAGAGCTGACCATTGCCAACCTATGACATTCTCCTCCCTTTAGCTGTGTCTGCAGTCGCTACACTCCTGTGTGTCTGTGCTGTAGACTAGAGAGAAAGCTCTATTCTTAATTCTCTCTGTTTTCAGCTCTCAAGACTTTTGCAGCTTCTACCTGAACCTCTGTGATCTGGGGTTTACTTTCACTCCTCTGTTCCAGTTTGGACTTTCAGATATCAGCCTTATTTCACTGTTTACTGATCATTTTCAGCCACATCACAGCTGTTATGTTATTACTAATGCAAGGCAAACTTTTTGCTGTTTCTTTTAAACTAGGAAAATTTTGTAAGAAAATGAAATGTGAGTTAGCATCACTTTATTAGTGGTTCAGATGAACAAATCAGTTTGCTGTGCAGTAAAGTGGAAGAAACACTTGCAGCGTTCCAGCACAGCTTTAGTGATAGTAGCTGTTCACAGCATGGCTTAATGTGAGTACACCTCCACAATGGAAAACGCTATTTGTTAGAACGAGAACTATATTGATTTTAGATGTCATATTTCCAGGCCACTCACCTTCCCAGTTTAGTATAAGGAAGCTGGCATATTTGTTTGGAAAGCTTGCACTGTGGTTTTGGAAGCCACGCCTCCTTGTCTCTTGTGGACCCAGTCAAGTTCACTACATCCCAAACAAAAAGTTTTGCATTCACGGTGATATATACATTGACAATTGGAAGTTATTACCAATCATCGTAACTTATTTGGAAACTTTTCTGTACATACATAGGGTCATTGGTAAATCTTTGGTCTAAGGTAGAAGAAGTCAATTTTAGAAAACCTAGGACATTTTTTATGAGTCTTGAATGTAGAAATGTGAATGTTAAACACACAACTCTACACACATCAGCCTGCTCAGTTCTAACTCTGTCTTTAGCTGTTTACTCTGCTCTTTTTCTGCTGCACATACATGAACCAAAATATCAGCTGTGTTTGGAGATACAACCACTTTGTTCTTGTGGTTTCACTCGTGTGATTCAAACAGTGTCTTTAGTGAAACCATCAGAGTTGAACCATGTCTTTGCTCTGGTGCTGCACTGTCTCTGTCCATGGTGCTGATCCAGATCCAAAAGACGCCTGTTTACTGTCCACAGACCGATGTAAAGCTGAGAGACGAGTATGGCTCCATCTATCTGTAGCTCACGTCTAATGTTTGTATGAACAGTGGTTACATACATAACCTTTGAAACTGTGTATGTGAACATGAGCACATGTCATAGTTGTACTCGTTCATAAACAGAAGGCACCACACATCTGCTGTTCACTGGATGTTGAGCTGAGGAGATTGAAAATCTGTGACTGATTAATGTGAAGGAACATTTAGAATTCATGAGCCATTTATTCTGTTTTTGTTACTTTATCCTTATGTGTTGATTTGAGTAACTGAACAAATTCACATACAGCTCAAGTGTTAAAGTGGCTCCAGGATCTTTGTTTGTTCCCAGAGTTCACACTTCTGGGCTTCTGTTATCATTTCCATTCACTTTGTAATGTAGTCAGACAGCTGCTGTGTCTGAAGTCACTGTGAACTCTTTCTGTATTAAACCAGACTATGATCTTTGCTAAACCTCAACCAAGCTCTGTGAGAGCCTGAACATGACCATAAAAAGTGGAATAATGCTGTGGTCACTACAAACAGATGTTATTCTGCAAGATACGATATTTTTTGTGGAAAATAAATTGTCTATAAACACTTTATGGTCAGTATCAACAAACATTTGCTGTTGCAGTTCAGTTGTATAGAAATATAATTTTTCGGAGACAGGTTGATTTTTTCTCACCTTCTCTCAGGAAAAACTCTGGAACACTAAATCATTTACAACAAGAAGGACTGATCAGATAAACATGTTCATGAAGAAAACAGTGAAATCCTCTTCTTAACGCCTCTGTTTAGCTGCAGAAGTGCATCTTATTTCCACTTTTCTAAAACACCTTCAGTTCTACTGAGCTAACGAGCAGACTTTACAGATTAAAATGGAAATTCCAGGTTTGGTCATTAGGTTTGTACAACACCAAATATGTTCAGGATGCAATGATGTTTATCAAAGAACCAATCATTTATATTTAAATAAGTCTACAGTGTTGTGAAGACAAACATTATCTCCAGCCTCAGACAATTTAAGTCTGTCATCATATCCACCTCATTTATCAATCAGTAAAAGTATTAAATGAAATGTGAGTGAAAGAATGAAAATGGAAAAGTTGCTTTGTGGATCCATGAGTTGCTTCATGTCCACTTATTAAGTGATCTGCCTCATTCAGTCTCAGTTGACCTACAGTCACTGCTTCCATGAACAGTACAATGTCCACCGGATTAACTGTGTTATTATTCTTGATGTGGTTGGTAACTTTCCATGTCAGTGTAAAAGCTGGAGGAGTTTTCTGGGTCCCTGCAGCAAACACTGAGGATTACGTCTACATTGTATTATATCATCATATGCTAATACACATTCTTCACACACACACACACACACACACATTATTCTTAGCTATTCTCTACTGAGATCATAAGTGTGTCTGGCCACAGTCTGCAGTGTGCATAGTAAATATACAGAATGTAGTATAATGTGTGTTTGTGTGCATGTGCAGATGTGAGAGAAAGAGTAAAAAGTGATCCTTGTTGGTTGAGTGCACCTTAGACTGACTGAACCACAATTATGCCTACAATCTACTCCCCTGTTTTCAGCAGCATGTCTGTGAGGCCCCAAAGTTAAACTCATCAAAGTTTGTGTTTCCATCTGTTCGGGAAAAGGTTGCGGTTGCCACAGGGAGACACATAGCGACACAAAGAGAATCACAGAACAGGTGGAGAAACTTAGAGTTTCAGTTCAGTGACACCAAACTCTCTCTCAGCTGCTCTCAGCTGTCCTGTGGTAATGATGTCAACAAGCGGCTGCAGCCCAGTAATGACACTGACAACCCACCCATCCCTCCCTACCCGACAGCAACACACACACACACACACACTTACATGCCCTCGTGTTTACCTGTTCTGTTGGTCAGATTTTAGTTATGACGATTATATCATAACAATGAGAAGTTCCCAATGATGATATCTGAGAGATTTTAGCTACATACTCTGGTTTCTGAGAGCAAAGATACTGAGTCAACAAATCACAAATTCAAGTCACATGAAAATTTATTTTAAATGTGTCTTTTTGCTTTTTTGGGGAGCTGTGACTACTGTGGGAGAAACCGAGCACCGGAGAAAACCCACATGTGGCTGTATTTTGGGGTTGTGACTATTGTGGGAGAAACCGGAGCACCCGGAGAAAACCCACGCTACTGTGAAGGGAATATTTGATGTTCATGCAGAAATTATTTGAGGTGACTGAGAAAGGGTTGGTGATTGTCAGTTTCTGCTGGAGGAGGAAGTGGTGTGGTGAACAGGATTAGGGTAGGGGTAAGGGGTTAGGGTTAGGGGAGGTTTGATTATAGTTGCTGTCACTGTTTTATGGCTGCACCATATTGATGGTGTGATGCACCCAGGAGATGTATAGATGGATCAGGGTAATGTTGACAGCATGAGGTTTTCTTTCATGAGTCATTAATTATCACTGGAATCACTTTCTATTTCTATGACCCTTTCCACGTCACTCTCTGTTAAGTCAATGCAGTCCCATTTGAATCTTTTGCTCTCTCGCTCATCTTCGTCGTCTTTACGTGCCCTCCTCCTGGATCCTCCAGGCAGAGGGTCATCCTCGACATCAGGTTGAGACTGGTTGACCTCCATGTCCATCTCAGCAGAACCTTCAGGTTGGTTCTGTGTGGTGCTGTTGTTACTGTCAGTTGCACAGATGAAATCTGGTCTAAAGCGCCTGGTGCTTCTTTCCTCCTCTGTCCCATCATCCTCTCTGGCCCTTTTCTTGGATCCTCCAGGGAGTGGCTCTTCCTCCTGATCTCGTTCTTCTGCTCTTGGGCAGCAACAGCAAGAAATGAAGCCAGTCCTCATGTTCCAATCCTCTTCATCTTCATTCTCACATACATTCTCATCTTCAGATTGATCATTGTCTTCATATTCATCATCAGATTGATTCTCATTATCATATTCATCATCATCATCTTCAGATTCATCATGATATTCAAATTCATCATGATCTTCAGCTTCATCATGATCTTCAGACTGATCCTCAACCCCATGTTCACTTTCATCTTCTGTGTCATCATCATTGCCATCAGCATCCTCTTGTTGATTTTCATTTGCCTGCACGTTCTCCAGATACTGAACTAATCTTTGAAGCTCAGGCAGATTACGTATCGGTATAACAATCCTAAAGTGGATCATCTGTTGACGTTGTTGTGGATTCTCGTCTTCCTCATCCCAGTGGTCGCCTCGTTCATTAACAATGTGAACCATTGTGCTTGGTTGTTCTTCGTTCGTAATATGCCAGCTGTCCTGTGTATTCAATCCTCTCGTACTTGAGTGAATTCTGAGGCTGATAACAAATCCTGCATATTTACCTGTTCTGATGATGACATCATCCCAGATGACATCTTATGACATCATCATCACAGATCAAAGACAATGACATCACATGGTTGTGGAATAACTGTGTAAGGCCCAGTGAGATCAAAATAATGAATGAATGAGTATAAAATTCATTCAAGCTTGAATCTAAAATGACTTAAGGTTGTACTCTTACTCTAAAATAAATGAGCAGAAACAAAGCCTGTTGTGCCTGATGGTAGGATGGTTTTTGGAAAGAGACGCATGTTCTGTAACCCTTAGGCTTAGGCTGCAGTGAGGATATCTGTGTGTTTAAATTGTAAGGATTTCTCTGGATTTAGTGAGTGAGGATTCAGCCTTACCACCAGGCTGATTGGAAACGCACCCTCCTACCATCTGCCTGTCTGTCTGACACCACAGCCTGTTTCTTCCCTTCCCTGTTCTTTTTTATAAACTTCATGCCTCTCCTGTACTTTCTTTCTCATCATCATGAACTCTTCCTCCTTTATTGCTCCTGTGGTGTTCTCTATAGGATGTCACACTTTTGTTCTACAGTAAGAATACAGTATATAAGAATGTTGTTTAATTTTTTTTCCATCTCATATGAACTTGTGTTTGATTTCAGGCAAAGAACAGCATTTTGTTAACACAAAACACATAACACATTTTTGATCATTACGGAGGCAATGGAACATGAAAGCGGTCCTGAACCCCAGTGTATATTCCATTGTGTGAAATGGTTCAGTAGACAATCTCCACCTATGCTAATCTCCATCTAAGTTTGTGCTGCTCTAACGTGGACAGTTGCATGTTTTTAGACTCAGTTCAGACCTTTTCTCAAACAACTGAATCCAACCACTGACATTCCAAGTAGCGTGTATCTCTATTAAATCTCTGGATCTGTTCTCATTACATAGCATAAATAAGTTATGTAATTTTTCTACATTAATGCTGGCTACAAGCTTCACCTGTGCAATTTCTGCCTTTAATGTAAAGAAAAGAAGAATCACATTCACATACCAGGAGAGGGCGAAACAAAGTCAAGCTGTTTGGTGGATTGGATTTTTATGCCAACTCTGCCAGTGAATAACAGCAATTCAGAAGTGCTTTCTTCAGTCTCCATAGTATACATTCATATTCCAATAAACAAAGAAATATAGTCAGATGTTTTACTTAATTGTAATCTTCACTCACAAATGACTGATGCCCTATGTAGCACTCCCAAGTAACTTGATTGTGGCATTAGTCCAGTATCACCACTTTAAATCCTCATGTTTCTTTATGATTCATGAATAACTCTTACCTAGGTCCATTTTTTCTTCTTTATAACTAATCAACTTCCTTTATTATAAACTCTTATAAAGTTTTTTTCATTAACCGTGACTCTTATCAAGTTCCTAGTGTAGGGGCTTGCTTCCAAGAAAATGTGCATCAGTAAGTCTGCTGTGTCTGCTCTGTATAAAAGAGCACAAGCTGTATTTGACCAGGAATCATCCACTGCCCTGACAGTTGCTCTCACGACTGATAGTTGGACCTCCAGGGGGACATAGAGGTACTGTTAACGGTGTAAATTGTTTGTCAATTAACTTAATACAAAGTGCGACAGACAGAAAATAAAACTAAATCAAATCAAGCAGGGATATGACAGCCATTTGCCTTTAAAACAGCCCCATTTCTCCTCACTACATTTTAGGCTCACAGTGTCATCTGTCTCTTCATGTAATCCCAGTCTGACTCTGTGGAGGCCAAACCATCTGTTGTAGGACTCCTTCTTCTTCTTGCCGCTTAAGATGGTCCTTTGTGACTCTAGCTGTGTGTTTGGGCTTGTTTTCATGCTGCAGAATGAAATTGGGACCGATCAGATGGTGATGATAAGAATCTGGCCTGATACATCTGTCCTATCTTTCTTTCTCTATGTTCAATGTCTCCTCTCTCTCTCGCTCACTCTCTCTTCTCCCAGTAGGTGACTGTCCTCCATCCTTCATCTGGCCCACTTCCCAATCACAATCCCCTACTGTTAGGTATGAGTTTGGTCAGAGTGTTTTCTAGAGGACCCAGAAGCAGACCACAGGCTGATGGCAGAGAAAAAAGTAGATTTAATAAGGATTAACACAAAGCGAGTCCAAAAACTGTCAGGACTGAAAAGAGTGGAGGCAGAGTGGCGTGGCAGGCAGTTTACTGGCTGGAGGAGCGATCCTGAACACTGGAGGGTTTCACTGGAAGAGAACAGCAGAGAGCAGAAGTCACTTGACTGAGCACAAGGTTAGTTTACAAGAGGTTCTTAAAGAAGAATAGTTTGCTTGGCGGCGAGAGAGTTACCACTGAAGATAGACAATCCAGTGTCGAAGTGAAGCCCAGCTCCGGCTTAAAAGGAGTGATGATCAGGAAACGAGGTGCAGGTGTGCCAACCACCAGCCTGCAGAAAGCCACACCTCTCCACTCTAATAGAAAAGACCCTCCCACAGAAGGCAGAGGGAAAACACACCCAGCACAAGCAACACAAAACCCTCATAACACCTACACAGCGCATTAGTGTGTTGGTGTGTGTGCGATGTGTGACTAAGATGTTTGCCAAAATAAAGGTTTAATCTCTTTTAAAAAGAATTAACACACACACACACAGAAATACCCACATTCTGAGTCACAGAACAAATCTAATTTCCATTCTACTGAATCCTAAGTATGTGTGATGTGTTTCTTTGGTGAATTACCATAGAAATAACTGCCACTGCTTATCAAGCTTTATTTAAGAGGCCAGAACAGAGAGAGAAGGACTGTGTGAGAGAGAACAGGTCACTTACTTTGGTGTCACTAAAATGTATAATTTCTTATCTAAAGATTTAAAGTGCAGGTGTTTCACCTGCTTGGAAATTACATTAAATTCCCTTTGATTCAATTTTGTACAACATAACATTGAATCAAAGGCAATTTCATTTCATTTCATTTTATTTCATTTCATTTCTTTTGACACTCAATAGAAAAAAGTCCCTTTAATGACAAAGTTAAACAGATTTCAAAAATGTGATCTGAATTCATTATTAATGTAAAACACAAAACACTCAGGACACATCTAAATCATCAGTGGTGAAGCCAACTGGTTTGAAAAGTCACATAATTAGATAAATGGAGATCACCTGTGTGCAGCCAAGGGCTTTCAGGTGATTGTAGTATAAATACACCTGCATCTGGAGGATCCAGCTTTTGGTGAGTGAGCAGAGAAACTCTCCACCATGAAGACAGAACAACACTGAGTGTCTCTGAGAAAATGGGACTGAAAAGCAGAAATCAGTGGCTGGATACAAGAGAATTTCCAAGTCACTGAACTTCCCTTGAAGATCAGTTAAACCAATCACTATGAAATGGAAGGAGTTTGACATGGTGAATGATGTGTGTCTGTCTGGAGCAGGCTGTTCTAAAAAACTGACATGTCAGAGAAGAAAACACGAGCAGCTCCAAACAGTTTCACACCATGTTTGTACTTTCACACTCTGATGTTAGCTTTGGTTTTTCTCTCTCTGTCTCGTTCTTTTAACAAGCTCCTGCAGCAGGAGTCACATTGAATGTGGCTCAGTGCTGAGCCTGATAAACTAAAAGGGTTGCATTTGAGAATAAAGCAATATCAATATCATTTGGAGGTTAAAGCACATGATGTGTTTTAAAATGTAATGATAATTATTAAAAGAATAAATTTTATTTGATATGTCATCTCCAAAGAAAAAGAGAAAACATCAGAGGTAGGATGAGGTTTGGTACAAAAAAAATATCTGAATCTCTCCTGACTGACAGCAGCAGGTCTGACAAATGGAGGAGAGATGATCTCAGGCAGAGGTTTTATTGATAAGGGAGATAAAAATGTGCACAGGTGGATTAACCAGAGGATCTCACAGTCTTCTCTGTGTATCAGATCATCTATGGTGTCATGTACTTCAGGAAATGATTTAGTGTTTCAGAGAGTTGTTCCTTTGGAAACATGGAGTCAAGAAAATCAGTTCTGAATCTGATCCTCTGAAGTACAGAGGTAAATCTCTGTCAAGTGGATTTAACCAAGCCTTCAAGCCTTTGTCCTCAGGATGCTGACCACTGTCATTGTCTCCTTTCTGTTCTGACTTTCTTACTTTTTTTTTTTAAAAATAAAATCCTGACCATCCAAAAATATGAAAGAAAACAAATCAATATAGATCTGCCACATATACTTTTAGCATAAGTGAAGCTGATTCCAACAAAGCTCTTCAGATTCAGAAAGATCATCATTCCTGATACAGACATAAACATCCAACATGGAGGATGAAAAGATTTACAATATACTTCACACAACTATAAATGTTTGAACCATATATTATCAATTTCTTATGAGATTTATGTTGTCAATAACTTTTAAAAGACTTGTTTAATATATGTTCACGACCCAACGTGATGTGAAGCACAGAGCACCGTCACCTCACAGTCAGCACAGGTAGACACATGTCATGTGTTTTATTCATCTAATAATGTGCTGTGATTGGTCGATGTGGTCTTGGTTTTGTTGAATGTCGCCTTACAACTGATATTTTTGTACCTTATTTGTTAATATTGAAAAAAATGCTGAATCAGCCCTTTGTGTTTTCCAGAGGAAGAGGACATTTTCTCCCTGAACACATTTGTTTGAGGCTGAGAGATTTCTTGACCTGCAGCTGAGTGTCCTGCCCCTCGTGTTTATATTATATTGAGTGTCACTAAGTACAATTTTTAACAACCACATTATTTTACGATTTTACTAACAATATTACTTGCTAATATCATTGGTAAATACAAAGAGCATTCAACATAATCTCATAACGTAAATGTCTACTTTGTGATCTTTTGTTAGATAACAACATATAATAGACATTTAATGATGATTAAAGATCCAATTCAAGCCCTTTAAAATTGTAAACACATCAGTAAAACCTCCATGAAACTGTTCTTGTGTAGTTCCCAGACTTTAACAATGCAATATTCATACAAGTGCAGAATAAAAACATGAGGTTTTTGATGTCCAGCAACAATGCTGAAAATATGACAGTTGAATCAGTGTGGAGTTAAATTTATTTAGAATAAATACTGTCAAGGTACTGACAAGGTAAGTTTGAGTAGTGATAAGTGGAAAATTGATCTCAGTACAACATAGCGCCTTGCTGCAACAGACCATCTGTTACAATGCTTGATGAAAAAACAATGAAGATATGGCGATAAATGCCCAAGTAAACAAAACATCAGCAGGCAGCTTATCTTGTATGTAATATCAGACAAATGTAGATATGTACGGTATCAAATTGCCTGCTAATTGCTGCCAGTTGCAGTAATAGTAAGCTTGTGATCAACCAACTCAGTCAGTCTGTCCACTCAGTCAGGTTCTGTCCCTGCTCTTTCCCAAACACCGCACTTTCATTCCAAATGTGGTAACTTATGACTCCAATATGTCAAGATAACAATCAGGAAGTAAAGAAATCGAGGCTTCAAAACAGGGGTCCACAAACCAATGGATGACGTGAAAATGACTATGTGCATCTTTTATATACAGTCCATGGTTGTGACTTACACTCATAACAAAGGGACAGTTACACAATTATTTTACTACATTTTATGCTTCTTTACTATTTTTCTACATGTGACAAGTGGTGTGTGCTTATGGCTAAATCAGGAATGGTTTCAGCTTCTCCCTCCAGTGTTTGTACAGTGTCTTGCTCTTCCTGTAGACTTTCTAGACACTCAACTTCCTGTTCAGGGCAAAGTTTACTCCAGGCATCTTCTAACACAGCATCATTGTCTACTATAGTGTTATCCAGTTCATCTGCATCCACTTTTCACAATTTCTTCATCACGTACTCAGCGTTTCTGGCTCACGAGGAGGAAGACTCTAATATCTCACTAGCCGTTTCATCAAAATCCCGCTCCCTTACTCGAATCCTTCTGCATCACAGACGACGGCACTGGCGTCATGTCCTCTGCCGCAGGAACTCCTTCGGCTGCCTCTCTTGATGGGTCGCGGTGCAGAGACAAAGTCACTAGACGTTCCTCTTTCAGACGCTGCTTGATCAGAGCGAGGTATCTTTGCAGGAGCGCATTGTATTTTTTTAATTTTTTCATAGGAACTCAATCCATGTTGGCTTAACATCTCCCTCATTTGAACATCCAAATCATTTTCAGCCATCTGTCTGATAGAAGAAGATTCGGGGCGGGTCAGGCGGTTTAACTGCTGGGCTGAGAGGAGAAACATTTTCTGGGTTGTCTTCAGAGATAAGTCCTCCTGTGAGGTTTCCAATGATAGGTATAGCGGCTGAAAGTAGGGGTAAAAGAAATCCGCCTGTCTGCTTCTTCAACACTTGCTTTTTGCATTTCAAACCCACTTTTCTGTCCACCAGCAGTCTGACAATGTTTTTCTGTCTCTTTAGTTTTGTGTGTTGTTGAGATGAGAGGGGAATATTGCCTTTTAAAAGATCGATCTCACACAGGGCGTCTAGAAAGTCTGGCGAGCAGTGAGCTAGAATATCTCAATGTTTCTGAGGCGAGCCAGCCAGGTACAGAGCTTTGAGTAAGAGACAGTTCCTTTTTATAAGGGTCAACATGGCGAGGAGGAGGAGAAGAAGAGGGGAGGGGGGAATTTATCTGGGTTTTGGAACATAAACCGTCAGCCACTGACCGGGAAGTATCCCGGTCCTCAGTCTATACCGTTCTGGGCAGGTGGGTGTGAGGTCGATGATTAAATAGCTGCAGGGGTCTTTGACTGCGTCTTCGAAACTTTCCAGAAAACGGCTTTTTGGGATGGAAATATCTGATGAGCTAATACATTCACCTGTAATTTATCCCGAGGATTTTTAAAGGGCACCATATAATTACTGTTCAGACTGATGATGCAGATGTATTTGCCACGATGAAATACATTTTGAGTGAGCATCATGACGCTCATACGTCAGGGTATCTGTACTGTGTGAAAATTCTAACCATTTCGGGATGGTCAGAAGCCTGAAAAATAACATCGTCCAGAATAATCAGATGACTCTGCTCAGGAGGAAACAGATTGTCTTCAAAAGACTCAGGCAGACCTTCTACAAATGTAATATTTTTATTCATCTTTTGCAGTTCAGGATACATAGGTTGAAATGAAGTATAAATCCGCACCATATTTTCAGGTACAATTTTCACAACCTCTTTTAAATTTTCCAAAACACTTTACAAAATAGGTTTTCCCACAACCGGTGGGTCCCACCACCAGACAGGAAAAAGGTACAGTAAGTCTAGGGTCAAAGTCAATTTCCTCCATCACAAACGATATCCAAAAGACAGGCTTGTCCTGTCGCTAAACAGACGTCTTTTGTCGTACACCACTTTAAACCTTTCCTGAAATGCAGAATTTTTCAACAGCAGTCTCTTTATCCCAAACAATGTTGTGCTGAGGGATTTCAATCATTCTCTTCCTCTCCCTAGACTCATCCAAATAACCTTCCACCAGTTCCTTCACACTATCAAAGTTAACTTGCTCGCTGCACTCTTAGGTCTGTGTGATACCCTTGAAGTGCAGCACTACCTTTTACTGTTTCTGGTTTGATAGGCGTAACTTTTGGGACCTGCGCAGCGTATTCTTGAATGATGTCACCTCCCAGCTCATCCGTCAAATCCCCAGATAATAACCCAGCTCCAAGGGGACTCTCTCTTTCACCAAGTAAATCACAGTCTGTATCAGTATCAGTATCAGAGGACCCTGTCTCCTAACTGTTCCAGATACCCATACACAGGCGGAAGAGGCAACCCCGCTTTCGTTGACAGTAATGGAAACGTGTTGATGCACGCTTTCTCCTTTCAACTCTATCTGGATCACATCATTTCATTTAGCATTTGATTTTGCTTCCTCCGCCAGATCACGGAGGATGCTCATAACATTTAAGTAAAATCGAGTGAGATTGGGTACATTTTCAGGAGGAGGGACGGCAAAGGTACGTCTTATTTCCACATTGTTAAAGCGGCCGCGTCGTCGTTCTGGAAGCGGAGGGATGGGAGGGGATTCTAAAATTTCTCTCTCGATGGTCTGGAACAGGGTCTGTCTCTGGTGATGAGGGTACCAGCAATGCTGCTCGGGTATGTCCCACGGATGAGCTAGGGTGGGCGAGGGTTTGGAGAGCATTTTCTAAGGGCTGAAAATAATGTTCTGGGTTTGCTGCAGCCGACAAATGCACACGATGTTAGAGCATTTTCTAAAGGGCAAAAGTAATTCTCTGCACCAGAATTTTGATCATTTATTTCAACAGGAAAAACAGGTGGAAGGTTATTCAATTCTTCTACGATTTCTTCTAACTCATCAGGAACTGTTATGAACTCTTCGTCCATTTCTCTTTTTAGAACACAGAGTGGCAGTGGAATGCAGAGATTTTGATATTGATATTCACCACTGTCCGAGGCCTCCAACACCGTGAATGGTGGAAGAGGGAATCGAAACCATGAGGTTGAAATCCACTTTTAAATCGTATGGGCTCCCAGGTCTTCAGCTGCTTGTCTGATGCATCACCTGCAAGCTGCTGTTTGGCTGGACTGGCAGGTTGAGACTCTAAACATAGCACAAATAATATTTATTTTTAAATGTTTACTTCAAGACTCCTCTTTGTTCAAAGACTGGTAAAGTATTTTTTAGATCTACAATTTTTATTTCTGTTAAAACAAGAAAGAGACTTACTCATTACATCCAGAACATCAGCGCTATCGCTCACTGGCGGGGTGTTTTCAGGAGGTGAATCCTTAAGATGGGCAGGTTGAAGTTCTGTGAACACACACACACACACAAAATTGAATAATTACAACTAAATATAAATGTACATTCCTGTTTACCATCGTTTATTTGTTAATTTACTTTTTAAAATAAATATATACAAGGAAATTACTCTTTAATGGCATTCTCATTCTAAGTTACACAGTACTCCTACTCTCACCGGATGATTCTGACTGGTACACCCCTTCGCTTGACCTCACTTCCTATACAGTCTTCCGTAAGCAGTTTTTCTTCTGGTTTTGTTTTTAGGAAAAAAAAAAAAACAAAACAAAGCCACAGACTTACCCGTTACAGCAGGAGCGTCCTCTCTTTCCAGAACTTCAAGCTAGATATTTTGGAGGACCGTCCCAACCGAGATCGGCTGTTGTCGATGCCGTACAGCACGACGGAGTCTCAGGCGGTTTTAAACGACGAGCGGTCGGGGCGGTGAACTCTGTCCTTCCCCATTGCTTCGTCCGCACACTCCGACAGATGTATCCGATGTCCCAAAACACCGCTCTGCTAACTTTCTTTGTTTTTTGTTTTTTTTTCTTTGATGCGCCTGAAAAACAACAGACCCTGCTGTCAATAAGCGTTTTAAAGACCTAAGGTAGAGAAAACAGCATTTTGGGGGTTTTTTTTGCACACCATAGCCAGATCTATTGATCTGAAACTGAGTTAGCACGTGTGTGTGATACTTTCTGTAGATGCAGACCTTCAAACATTCTACAGAGGGGGAGGACAAGGAACATGGAAGAACGGGAAAAGCACCTCACTTTTCCCAATTGACGGGGTGCTATACTGTGCTGCGTCGTTTGTCTTTTCAGAACCTTAATAAGTGTTACACCCTGAAAAGGGGAGATATTAATAAAGACTCTCCAACACGAAGCTTCCTCTCTGGCAGCAGGATCGAGAATTGTATTGTTTTCAAAATTGTTCACAAAGTTACAAAATCTCTTTAGATGCAACATATTACAATAAAATGATCAGTTTCCTTTACAGTTCTACAATGATTTCAAATTTAATTTTTTTTTTAAATCTTATTTTCTTCCAGATTTCTTTTACAGGTAAGTAAAGAACATATATAATAACATTTCTTTCTTTTCAACAGGAAAAAAAAACACAAGGTCAATATTTATGAAATGAATCTATAATCAAATAAACATAAGCTGACACCATCAAACTCTACTGTATTGCAAATAAAAATTATAAAAAAAAATAATTCTATAAAACATCTGCAATAGTGTGTTTTCCATGTGCTCCTTATCACAGCTACACATTTGAACAATGAGCATACTATATTCAAAACACACAAAGATTAAAAAACTATCCACACACTAACCTTAATGCTCTAGATCAAGTCAAGCACAATCAATACAATACACAATATATGCTGTAGCGGTGCTAATCACATGCCTTCCGGTGCTAGCTACTGCAGAAATTAGCTGCCTGCTCACCGTACCTCAATTAACAGTCAAACAGTATAAATAACATCAGTCAAACTTGAAGTTAAAAAAAAAAAAACTTCAATCTATCACATAAGTACTTTAAAAAGGCATTATAAACGCACTATATATTATATTACCCTGCAGAAAATTGGTGGAGAGGTGTGATGATACAGGGACGGGTTTTCCTACGGGTTGGAAGCGAGTTGTGGCAAATGGAGAAGGGGGGGACGTTATTTTCTCACAGTTGTGATGCACCTGAAACAACAAATGCATTGTCATTAAGCCTCGGAGCAATAAAAACATTGCATATTAACTTTTTGACCTGAAACTCTGTGAGTTAGCACGTGTGTGATACTTTCTGCAGACGCAAACCTTCAAACGTTCTGCAGAGAGGGAAGACAAGGAGCAGTAGGACCACAGCTCATGGAAGGGAGCTTCTACAGACAATGTTTACATCAAGTACCCAATGTTCACATCAAGCATGATGTCATAAAAGGGGCGGGGATCAAGTGGGAGGGGTGTAGGGAGTGATGTCATAAAGGGGGCAGGGCACTGAGGTCACATGGTGAGGTCAATGCCAGGTCACGCCAGGTCAGGGGGGGCACGCTGCTGAAATTCTACTCTGTAAAAGTAGTCTTTTATTTTACCAATAGGTTCAGCCTCAGACATAAGAACTTCCCTCAAGAAACAATGCCAGCAGAAGTCAAATATCCTAGCTGCTGTAACAGGATGTCAACAAATCACATCTGTCAGCCCACTAACTGCTCCACAGTTTCTGTTCTTCCTTCTTGCCTCAAAATACTGTTTAACAGATTTGTCCAACGCAAGTCAGAAGAAAACGAGCAAAACCACATGGCTAAACCAAGCTGACGTACACAAGCCATTAAATCACATTGTGCTCCTTGCCAAAATGCAGGAGTGCCTCGTATGGGTTTCAAAAAACAAAAGCCTTCATCATATTTTAACAGCTTCTCCAATGATGCATTGCTTTTTAAAGCATTGTTGATCATTTCACTAGACTGTTTACCAGTTCCCTTTCTCAATGCCACAGAGACATTAGACTTGACCTGTTCCAGTTCAGACATGTACTGTGCAAAAAAGATACTCAGCATTCTGTGCAAACCTGCCATCAGCATGAAGAATCCTGTTATTAAAGTATCTTGATCGAGTTAAGTGATGTTGGCGACTCGTATGAAATGTATTACTTCCATTGGGAAATAAAACAGGGAAACATTTAGCTTCATTATCATGGTCAGATAACATTCTAACAGGATTATTCCCTTCTACAGGAGTCACATTCAGTACAGAATCATAATACTGGTCCAAAGCTTCCTGTCCAATATCAACAGGCATAAGACATGTGTCCTGAAACATGCAATGTTGCTGACGATCATGTAATAATTCATCTTCAACAACATGTTCCACTTCAGGAGAATCATTCTCAACATTTGTTGAACAAAACTGCTTCACCCAGTCCTCATTAAACATCACTTCTTTGTACAGATGGTTTTGCCGTTTTAAACACATCAATCAATGTGTTTCTAAAGTGTGAGGTGAATTGCTATTCATAATGCCCTTTATATGCAAGCTTACATTTTAACTTTACTGGCAGTAAAGACCCCTCCATATTGGATCGAGGCAACAGGTTATTTGTTTGCACTGTGTTTGCAGGAACACACATTACTGGTCCATGCCTGTCATTTTGGCCACCTTTAGGCAAAGCTAGCATTTTCATAAATGGAATATGCAAAGCAGTGATATGCTGCTCTAAGCTGTTTAAACACTGCAACTCAGAAGGAATTGGAGACAAGTTCAAATAATTTACGTCACTTTCTGGAGGAACCTCTCCTCTGTCAATCTTACAGTGACATGTGTCACAAATCCAAAGGGAACCTCTACTGGAATCCTTAACAAGACATGGGGACTTACAGACAGGGCTACACTTATGCAAGTATTGTTCACTTATAACTTGTTTGGAAATGGCACTAATGCCAGGTTTACAGCTATAATCCTGCATGTCACAAGCCAGTACCTGATGTCTAAACAGCAGCCGAAAAAACAAACAAACAAAAACTAAATCTGGACCATCCTTCACTTTTTGTGCAAAGTGCTCCAAAACAATCAAAATCTTGAGACTCAACTCTGATTTGTTGTTTCTTTACTTTTTTTTTTTTGTTTGTTTTTTTTTTAAGCACGTCTTTTATATTCAGGGTTAGTGTGATACTTTGTCTTACTGTTTGCCTATGATAAACATTTGTGTGGTACTTCCTAATACTTTCTGCCTATGTGGCTCATCAGTCTGATAATTATTTTGTTATTATTACTCTTTCCCTATGTGGCTCATCAGTCTGATAATTCTGGTCGTCAGTCTGGTACTTTCTGATACTGCTGTTCTTAACTTTCTCCCTATGTGGCTCATCAGTCCGATACTTCAAAATACATCCTTGCTTGACTTCCTCCCTATTTTGGACATACTTATGTTTTTTGTGCATTTTACATTTTTCAGTTACATGAAGTTGGTTGTTATAATTGTTATAGTCCAGAAATTTGTTCTTTGCTCTAATGTATTTTGTTGAATTACTTTGAGACCAGGATGAGTTGCAGTCCACACGTTCCCCTTTTTTTGATTACTGAAATTTTAAAATTTATTAATTTAAATTTAAAGGGGTTTTTTTCCCTTTTTTTCTTTTTTGTTATTTAAAGAAAAAACAAACCCAAAGGGAAGGTTTTTTTTTAGAATTTTGTTTTTATTATCCTTTGTTTTTAATTTTTAAAAACAAATCTTTTAAAACCATTTTTTTTTTAAAAAGTCTAGGGCCCTTTTTTTAAATTTTTTCCCCCAAAATTTAAATTTCAAAGTTTTATTTTGGGAAAAATTTTTTTTAAAATTTAAAAAAACTTTTTCAAAAAAAAAAGGGGGGTTTTTCCCCCCCCAAAATTAAATAAATTTTAAACCTATAAAAAATTTAAAAACCGGGAAAATTTTAATTTTTTTGGAAAAAAACCCTTTTTAAAACCTTTTGTTTCGCAACAAAATTTCTTTTTAAAATTTTTTTTTACCCAAAAACAGTTAAAAAAATTTTTCAAAATTTTTTTATTTAAAAAACCCCTTTTAAACAAAAATTTTAAAAAACAAAATTTAAAATTTTAAAAACCCCTTTTCCCCCCAAAAAAAAGGAAAAAATTTTTAAAAAAAACTTTTTTTTAAAAAGGGCTTTTTTCCATTTTTTTAAAACTTTTAAAGGGTTCAATTTTTCCCGGGAAAAAAGCAAAGAAAATGGGAAAAACCAGGGGGCTTTAGGGTTTTAAACCCCCAAAAATTTAAAACCCCCCAAAATTTTAAAACCCCCCTTTAAAAATTTATTTTAAAGACATTTTTAAGGAAAAACCCATTTTTAGCAATTTTTTAATATTTTTTTCCAAACAGTAAAAATTTAAAAAAAAATGTGAAAGGTTTTTAAAAAAAAATTTTTTTTTAAAGGGGTTTTTTTTGGGGGGCATAGCGCCGTCCCAAATTAAATTTAAACCTCCCCTTTTCCCCTTTTTTGGCCCCAAAAAACCCCCCTGGTTCCCAAAAAATTCCCCCAAAAAATTAAGGGTTTTTTTTGGGGTTGGGAATTTTTTTAATGAAAAAACTTTTCCCCAGTGGGTTTCCCCGGGTTTTAAATTTAAAACCCTTAAAAACAAACTTTTCCCCCCCACCCTTTCCAGCACCCCCCTTCCTTTTTTTTGTTTTTGGCCCAACGAAAAAAAATTAAAAATGGTTTTGAAATTTTTTGGGGTTGGAAAAAAAGAGTAAAAAAATTTTTTTTTGGGGGGTTTTTTGGGGGGTTTGGCCCCCGTTTAAAAAAAAGGGTTTTTAGAGAGGGGAAAACCCCCGGGAAATTTACCCAATTTTTTTTGGGGTTAAAAGGTTTTCTTTTCTGGGGGAAAAGAAACAAAATTTGGGGGGGGTTTGGGGAAATTTTTTTTTCGATTAGGGGAAAAAAATTTTTTGCCCCTTATTCCGGGAGGCCCCTTTTTGGCAAAAATAATTTTCCCCCCCCCTCCCCGCCCCCACCCCCTTTTCTTTTCCCCCTTTCTTTTCGTTTTTTTAGGCCCCCATTAAAAGGGGCCCTTTAATTTTTTTTAACTTCTACCCCTTTTTTTTTCCAAAATTCATTCCAAAAAAATTTTTCTTTGGGTTTTTTTCCCTTTTTTCCCCCGTTTTTTAAAACCCCAATGTTTTTTTTTCTTTTTGGGGGCCCCCCCAAAAAAAACCCCCCCCCCCACAGTTTTTACTGGGTTTGAAATTTTTAATCGGGGTTTTTTAAATTTTTCCCCTTTTGCTAAAAAATTAACCCGGGAAATTTTTAGCTTTTTTTTGTTTTTTTGGGCCCCTTTTTTTGATTTGTTTGATAACCCCTTTTAAATAAAGGGAAAAATTTAAATTTAGGATTTTTTGACCATTCCCTTTTTTTAAAATTTTTCCCCCCAAATTTTTAACCCAAAAAATTTTTGTTTCCCCTTTTTCCCCCTCTTTTAAATTTTTAAAAGGGATTTTCGCCCTTTAAAATTTTCCTAAATTATCCGGTTTAAAATTTTTTTTGGAAGTAAAAGAAATTGGAAAAACTTCCCCCTTTTAAAATTTTTGGCCCCTTTTTAGGGGCCCCCTGGGGTTTTTTCTTAAGAACCCTTTTTTTCCCGGGGGGAAAAACCCTTTTTTAAAATTTTAAAATTTTTATTTTTTTTAAAATTTTTGGGGTTACCAACTTTTTTAACCTTTTTTCCTTATTTTTCTTACCAAAACTTTCTTTTTAACTTTTTCCATTTTTTTTTCTTTCCTTTTTAAAGCTTCCCTCCTTTTGTTTTTTTCCCAAGTTTTTCAATTTTTTGGAAAAATTTAAGAAGGGAATTTTTTTTTAAAAAATTTGGAATTTTTTTTTAAAATTTTTTACCCTCCCTTTTTCAATTGGGGGCCCCCCGGAAAAAAATGGGGAAAATTTTTTGGGTTCCCTCTATTTTTCCCTTTTGATTTTTAACTTTCAAATTTTTAAATTTTCCCAAAAAACCCCTTTAAAAATTTTTCCTGTCGTTTTACTAAAAAAATGTTTTTTTAAAATTTTTTCAAAGGCAAATTTTTTTAAAAAAAACCCAAAAACCAAAAAAAACCCCAAAAAGTTTATATTTGTTTTATGCAAAACAAGTGAAGGTGGGCAGTAATAAGATAGCAAGGTACAGTATACTGCAGGGTCTTAAAAATGAGGAACATCATCATCAGTATCCAGTTTCAGTACCGTGAGTAAAAAAAAATGCAATACGCATAGGAGATAAGGATTAAATAATAAACATCACATTTATTTAATGTCTTGTGTGGTTGAATTTTCAGGTTTTTTATCCTTTTTGTTTTTATTATGAAAGTTTTCCTTTATATAAATGTAACAGATAAACACATAATACATATACATTCATTCTGATTATTTCAATTCTTGAACAGGAAATGAGTTAGTAATATTAGTTAGTTAATAGTGGGACTGCTTTGTGGACAGTCTACACACTCAGTCAATCCATAGATACTAGTTTCTGGATTGTTGACCTGTTACAAAGTTCATCTTCTACAGCACCGTGTTAAAAACATCACTTATTATGTGGGTGCTTGTGTCAATCAAGCAGACACGGAGATTGCTCAACAGATAGTGAAAGTCCAGTCCTTCATCCCCATAAGATTAAAGACTGTGAGCTGAGAAGATAATCCATGTCAAACAGCGTATTGGCCTCAGCACACCGGTAAGGCCTCTCATCATTCCCACATCCTTTGGAATACTCATCATCTTTGTCTCTCCTCTGCTCTAATCTTCTATGTTAAATATCTTCCTTTTGTGTTTCTTTCATCTTGTGCTTGGTGCAGCATTTCCTAGTTGTTAGTGAACCTTGACAGTAACTGCTGATTAACACTAAAAACCTCTTTACACAGGTGTCTCTACAATCTGCTGATGGGATCAGTGGGCCATTAGTGAGTATTTTCTACCATTGAATATTTCTATGCACTTCATCTTATTGTGCTTGATGTAACAGGGACAGTACGTTAATAAACTGTAAAATACACCAGGGACAAGTGTAGATGATCCAAATGTACATTTTAAGCTCTTTAAAATGTGACTAAATCAGGCTGAAGGGTCTTACTGTCAGACTGCAGCAGTAAGTGTTCAGTTGTCCCTGTCCTACATTGTAGATGTAGATAAACAGGGACAGTCCTGCTATAAACGTGACGTCTGCTGGAACTTTACAACTAGTTTTTTGTTGGAAAGTACATTAAAATGAAACAGTATTTTTCATGAGTAAAAAACCAAGATGGCGGTGCACAGTGGTGCAGTGGCTTCTAGAGCTCAGTGTGGTGGCCAGGGGTCTTAGTGATTTTATTGCAAAACTTGTTTATGCTTTACCTATCTATACTTTGTTTCACTGTGTGCACTGAAATATAGAGAGTTCTGAGATTTCATGAGTGTTTACCTGATAGACACCAGCTGTTTTGTGTTATCACTCCTGCCAGGACAGGCAGCCTGCTATTTGTGTATCACTCTTTCCTTTTCTTTGAACCTTGGAAAGAACTATTATTAAAGCTTGTAGGGAGTAAAGCTGAGATAAGATTGGCTTGGACAGTTTTTAAAATAAATAAAACTCCCAAATCTGCCCTGGAAAGTACTTGAAAAGAGACAAGAGTTGATGTGATAACTGCTGACACCAATAAAAACTGGCTGACCTTAATCAATAAAATGGGATGGGACATGCCCAAACATGCCTAAACACGCCCAGACATGTCTTCAGAACAGGTGCAGCCCACCGTATAAAATGTGATATACATTTGGTGAAATTCAGTTGTTCTTGCAGGACTGCTCATGCTTCCCCTGACCTCTGTGCTGGAGTGAATAAGCATCCTGGACTCAACTTCTCTGATATCCAGCCTCTGATTGACTCTAATACATTCTCTCTGACCAAGATCTGAAAACTTAGAATTGTTACTGAAGACTAAAGACTGCAAGAAGAAGGTGTGGGGCCTCAGCTGGACCTGAACTCTGCTTCAACTGGCCCTTTGATCGGGTTCATAACCTAAAGCTGCAGGCCCCGACAGCATCCCAGGGTGGGTACTGAGGGACTGTGCTCATGAGTTGTCTGAGGTGCTGATGGACATTTTTAACACCTCACTGTCACTGGCATCTGTCCCCACCTGCTTAAAGACTGCCACAATTGTCCCGTCCCCAAGTGCTCCACAATGACTACCGACCCACAGCTCTGACCCTTGTAGTCATGAAGTGCTTTGAGAAGCTGGTCATGGGCCACATCAAAGACTCCATTTGTGTCACTGTGGACCCCCACCAGTACATACAGGAAGAACCGCTCCACTGATGGCGCCTGTCTCATCAGTGGTCCACACAACCCTCAACCACCTGGAGAGCAGGAACTCAAATCGTCCGTCTACTCTTCCTGGACTTCTCGTCAGCCTTCAATACCATCATCCCACAGACCCTGGTACAGAAGCTGTCCCTCCTCGGTCTGAGTCCCACACTGGGGAACTGGGTCCTGGACTTTCTGACCCACAGACCACAGACTGTCAGAATCCACAACACCATCTCCTCCTCTATCACCCTCAGCACTGGCTCGCCGCACGGCTGTGTACTGAGCCCTCTCCTGTTCACCCTGCTGACATATGACTGCTCGGCGAGACACCGCAGCTGTCATATAGTGAATTCCATGGACGATACAGCAGTAGTAGGACGCATCACGGACAACGATGAGTCAGAGTACAGAGAGGAGGTGGAACATCTGGAGCAGTGCTGCAGAAACAGCAACCTCTGCATCAATGTGAAAAAGACCAAGGAGATGGTGGTGGACTTCAGGAGAGACAGGCGCCTCTCCCCCCTGCACATCGGAGGAGCAGCTGTGGAGGTGGTCTCCAGCTTCAGGTACCTGAGTGTGCACATCACCGAGGACCTCACCTGGAACACCAACACATCTCATCTGGTCAGGAAGGCCCACCAGCGCCTCTACTTTCTCAGGAAGCTGCGTGAGCTGGACTTGGAAGCTCAGTCCTGAGGAGCTTCTATCACTGTGCGGTGGAGAGCGTCCTCTGCACCTGCATCACTGTGTGGGCATGGCAGCTGCACTGCTGCTGAGAGGAAGGCTCTGCAGAGGGTGGTAAAGGCTGCACAGAGGACTGTGGGGAACAGCCTGCCCACCACCTCAGACCTCTACACAGCACAATGCAGAGGGAGGGCCCTCCATCATCATGAAGGACTCCACCCATCCTGCACACAGTCTCTTCCAACCCCTCCCTCAGACAGGCAGTCGAGGAGCATCCGAAGCAGGACCACCAGGCTCAGGAACAGCTTCTTCCCTAGAGCTGTAAGGCTGCTGAACTCTAACCCTGCCCTGTAGACAAGACCCTCGTCCTCAACAACATGGTGAGGGCTGTTTGTCTGTGCAGCTGCAGACATGCTAATCCATGAGATCCTCAGCCACCCCTGTCCTGAATATTCGTGTCCTCACACACAGCTCTGTCCTGGGCTGAAAATCCAAATCACATCTTGCTCTTTATCTGTAAAGACATGTAACATGCTGTTGATGTGATGTTGTGCCTCTTCCTGCTTAGGTCATTTGTGAGATGGCGACTGCAGCCATGGCATTCTCTGTTTACAAACGCTTCCAGACGTTTCTGTGCATCATCCAGAACAACCCCCTGTTCTTCTCCCAAAAGCCGAACCCCAAGGCCAACACACAGACAAAAGTCATCACTACGTACCTTGAGTCGTCTGAGGTCAGTAATTGATTGGCAGTGCTTGCTCATTATTCAGTTAGACATATTTCTTATCTACTACTGGCATGATGTCCTGCAGCGTCAGCTCCATGTGCATGTGTTTGATGTCACACTGTTCAATAGCTCCTTGTGTCTGCTCATAGGATGCACCTGCTAACGGCAAAACCAGCCAAACAGCAGCAACTGCAGAGGAAGAGGAGGCTGTCCATATAGAGAAGTCTCAACCTCCTTTGGAGGAGGTGGAAAAAAGATGCTTCTGGGACAGAACAGAAGATGAAGAGCACAGAGAAGACGGCTGGTGAAGACCAAGCTTTGGGAGAAAGACGCCAGCAAAGACAGCATCAGAAGCCATGAGCCTAGCGCTGCTGTTTCCCACTCTTCAGCTGCACAAGACGCCAAAGCAGAAGCAGTCATGGATACAGACATGAGGGAAGCATCTGCTGATAAAACTGTCACAGAGACAGTAGGAGACAATAAAGGAGTCAATCCATCTGAAGCAGGAACGGACAAGGCTGCAGGTGCCCAAGAGACAAAGGCATCTGTCTCTAATGGCAGAGCAGCTTCCATGGAGACGGCTATGCCAGAGCTACCTAAGGTAATGTAGCAGGATGAGATGTTTCACCTTGCATCTCCCAGTGCGGATTTGCGCCGTTTTGTTCACCACAGTTCTCGTTAGCCTATCACCACATGAGGGCACTCTATAAAAAGAGTGCTGTGGCCGTCCTGACCCTCTCTTGCTCCTGGCTCCGAGGCCCACTTCCTGGTCGCCCGCTTCCTTCTGCCTTGTCGTCGTTGGCGCAGGCGCAGACGGCTGGTCCTCCACCGGCGTCTGCTGCTCGTGGGTCATTCCCAGTGCTGCAAATTAGCCGCAGGTTGCTGCTAGCCTCCACTGTTGCGGAGTGAGTACACGCTCGCTTCTCTGTCCTGCAGGGAATTATTTGCCAGCTGCTTTGTCCCACACGGAGCAAGAAATACTGCTGCTTTGTTTTTCTTTGTTTTTCTTTGCTTTGCTTTGCTTTGCTTGGCTTTGTTCTGCCTTACCGGGGTGTTCCTGCCGCGCTTCTCCGCTGCGGTTCTGCCGGTTGGGCTGCGCAGGTGGACAACGCAATCACCCCCTACCTACGCTAGTATTGATTGGGCAGTTTCGTTTGTCTTCGGCCTGGACTTTTAAAAATTGAATGAATGCACGGTGGGGTTGCTCTTCATTTAATGCCCCCATTTCCTTTTTTTGCATTTAGTTAGAATGGGTTTTGGGTTATTGTTTTGATTATTTTGTTTTCTTTATAGCTTTGTTTCGATTAGGTTAGGTTATTTGGTTTATTAAATATTCTCTTTAAATAGGCCCTGGGCTGGCCTATTTGTTTTCTTTTGTTTTGTTTTTGTTTTTCCCAATACTCAGTTGGATTTTGTTTCTTGACTGTTTGTTTCTTTCGCTTGTGACAAAAGTTTTATGTTATGTTTAGTTACTGATATTAATTTGTAAGCATTGATTTATTGTTTTTCTTTTGTTAGTATTTGTATATTGGTCATTTGTTTTCCTGTGTTGGGAGTGACCCCACTAATTTTACTTCCTTGTCCCCTTTTCAGTGGCTGAGAGCCGAAGGTGGTGGCGGTCGTGGTGCCGGGTGGTGGTTTCCCCCTCTTTCCTGTGTCATGTGCCTCCCCTGGTCCTGGGTTCCTTTGACTACATGTGCGTGAGTGTGTGTGCGCCTGGGGTGATAATCTTTGTATATTATTAGGGATCCTCACCCCTCTCCTCGAGCTGGCCCCTGGTAAGCCTCAGCCCTGATAGGGTCTCCCCCCTTTCCCCTCACGTCCCCTGTGTGTGAATGGTGTTTTATAATGTTTTACACATATTGCAATTATTTTGAAATAAAGTACATTGATTATTGTTCTGGAACGATGTCTCTGCCCATTGTAAAACGCGAACCTGGGTGCGTTGCTTGTAGAGTGCCCAACAAGAACCGGCAGCCATCCTAACAACGTAGCAGCTTCCACCTGTGGCGTGAAGGGGAAACACAAACAGAGACAGAGCAGGACAAAAAGTCAGCAGAGGGGACAAAAGAGGCGGCCAAGAACCACACAGAGGAGGAGGTGAAGAAGCAGGAGAGGAGAGAGGAAAGACAGGGAAGCCAGAAAGGAGGCGAGGGAGAGAGAGAGGAAGGAGAGGAAGAGGGAGTGGGATGAAAGAGCCAGGAGGGAGAGGGAGAAGAGGAGGAGGAAAGGAGGGAAGAGAGAGGAGGGAGAGAAAGAGAGCACACGGTGAAGGTTTGTCCGGATCCAGGTGGTCTTGCCGGTCGGAGGATACAAGCAGAGCTCCTGGACGGACGCACAGCGTAACAGCTCAATGGCTGAGACCAGAATGGTGAGGAGGGGCTGCTGGGTCAAAACCTGGACACTTAAATGTCTCCTGTGTGTCCTAACCCACAACCCCGTTTCTTTGTCCTGTCATGAAATCAGGTGGAGGACGAGGACCACTTCCCATTCAACATGAGTGACTTTGTGACATTAGATGAAGTAGGAGATGTTACCGACCTTCTGTGTTCTCCTGCTGTTGTTGCCATGGAAACCACAGACAGGGAGGAGGAGGATGCTCCCACATCTGTCCCTCAGGACACTACAGGGGTACATTTTAGCTTGTGTATATCCCATCAAGCTTTTCTCTACATTTTGATGGGGGTGTCCCAGACTTAAATGTCCACAGTCTTATGACGTCAGTCCTTTTCTGGGTTTCTGCTTCTAGGACTCACCCATGGAGGTTGCCATAGAAACAGCAGTATCGGATGCCACAGCGACTCTGCTCAAGTCTGATCAACAAGTATCAGAGTCTGAACCCGTGAGAGCACCAACAGCTGACTCCTCAGACAGGTCGTCAGGTTTAACACTGGTCCGGTCCTCACCGCTGCAGCATCCACCTTACCAGCTCCACAGGCTGAGTCCTCTCTCAGCCAAACACCTGAGACTGGTACAGCCTCACACTGATTTCACTTCTACCATCAACACAAGGAAACACAGTCTTTCCTAGATATTTTTCTTTATTTTTTTGGTTTCAAATTATAAATCTGGCCTGAAATCTGTCTTTATTTTTAGAAATCACACCACTGCCCACCCTGGACTCCACCCCAGAGGTCCAACACCTGTCCGCGTGCCTGCCCCTGCAGCATCAGGTAACCCACCTGAAGCTGCCCCTGCAGACTCCTCCTCAAACAGCCCAGCCATAGGAGCAGTGACCGCAGAGAGTGAGGACCATAAGAAAGAGGAGAGTCCTCTCAGTCACAGCCAGGCCAAGGAGGAGGTGACCATGCTGGTGTTGGACAAAACAGAAGGACAGGAGAAGATGCAGGACCAGAAGGACAAAGAGACGGGAGCTCCTGCTGCAGAGACAGGTACGCTTTGATTTTCTTTGAAGTAGAACTGTGAGTGGCAGCAGTTCCTCAGTGGGTAGAGAATCAGGCTTGTCCAAATTGACCTCTTCTTCAAGTGTTTGAGATGATGGGACGTTGTCCTTGGGGCAGGTACTTGCCATAAGTCATTGCAAGTGTTTAATAACAGCACCAAGATGAAGACACATGAAGTCCATTTGGAAAATGTTTCATTATTAGCTTATCTGCTTTGTTGAGCAAAGCCAGGACCAGGTCTTTTTACCCCTGTGTATGTTCCAGATTGGACTTTAAAGCAGTCTGAAAAGACTGTCTTTAGGGTTTGGACCTCTGTCTGGTGTGCACATTTAAACACTGGATCCAAGAGCCATTTCAATAATTTATTTGGGAAAGAAACCCAGGCATGAGAGAATTTCCCAGTCTGTTCAGACACTGCCATGTCAGGGGAGCCATCAGGGTCCACTGCAGCAGCGTCCCGGCTATAGATCTGCTGCACAAGAACCTCCACTTACATTACCTGAACTTCCTTTACCCACCAGTGTGATGTCCTCAGCTTACACAATTACCAGCCAGTGGACCTCAGGCAGCAAATATTCCAGGCAGGCACCCCAGACACATGCTCCCCCCCAGTTTTCCAGCCTCTTCCCAAGCATCACACAGCGTGCCATATTCTACCCAGGTCTCTGTAGCCCAACAGCAGCAAATTCAAGTGCCACGATCCCATGTGTACCCAAGCACACTGCCTCCAACCTGTGCACTCCAGAGCCAACCACCCTTACCCCTTGTGCATTATACTCAAGCCCCCACGGTCTCTGTACATCATACACCAACCCCATTACAGGCAGAGTAGGGGCATTTCACTCATACTGCCCAAATGCAACCTCGTGTTTACTCATCCCAGTCTGCATATCCCCCTCAATCACAATTATCCCAGCCTGCCCCTGCTCCTCCTTCTCAGCTTGTTCTCATGCATCAGCACCAGCTTATTCTTCCACCAGCCCCAGCTTTGCTTAATGACCGACCCAGATATTGTTCACGCATTGAAGTACCCTCATTCCCCAACTTCACGCAGGAAGACCCCCATGAATTTGTAATGTTGAAGATGGCACTTAACAACCTTTTACCTCCAGATGAACCAGAACTGTACAAGTACTATATTCTATTAGACCATCTGCACCTGAGTTCAGCCCGCCATATTGCTCTCTCATATGCTGCACCCACGACCCTATACCATGGCTCTGGCAGCTTTAGAGCAGCAGTATGGTCAGCCACACCACCTTGCTCTAAAAGAAATACAGTCCATCCTGAACCTTCCCAGAGTTCCTGCTGGAAATGCAGAGAGTTTTCAAAGGTTTGCAGTTAGAGTGAGATCTATGGTCGGCATGTTACAGTCTCTTGGCCCAGAGGGGGGTGAAGAACTTGCTTGTGCATCACATGTACGGTCATCGGTTGCTGAGTAAGTTACCAAGTGAGTTTGTGGCTAACTATGCAAGATATGCCCGCACAGTTCACCCTAATGAACGCTATAATCTGGTACATTTCTCCCTATGGCTCCAAGAAGAATCAGAGTGCCAAGCCGTCACAGCCCAGGTATCCACTCTTCAAATAAGTTCTTCTCAAGCCCCCCGTAGAGAGTATAGTCAGAAATCGAAGTTTCCTCCTTTGTCCTGTTATGAGATTCTTTAACACAGTCCCTGTGTCCTCTAGGAAAGCAATAGACGTCCAAAGACCAAACAAACGGAGAAGAGGAGAGTATGAAGAAGACATTACAGATGAAAACACCCATGAGCACGGACTACTCCCTCCCCCCTTTTGACCCCAGCAATCCAGTTGGTATGACACTATTTATTCACTCTGACTGTTCATCACTGTTTTCTTTACATGTGTATTTCCACAGTCACTCTTGTGTGTGTGTGTGTGTGTGTGTGTGTGTGTGTGTGTGTCCTCAGGTATGGAGTTCTTAGTCCCAAAGACCTCTTTTTTCTGTACAGTATGTAATCCATTCTTCAGAGGAACCAAAGAAGCTGAGATCAACCACTGCAAAACCATCAAACACTACGAGAACCGAAAGGTAGGCAGCTCATGGTTATTTGTTGCAGTTTCTCCCTCTTTTATTCTGCTCCATTTTCACACTTACTGTGATACAGGTAATAAAACGTCCACGTCTGTTCACAAAGAGTGTTTTTCCTTTTGTCCTCCTCTTGTAGAAATACCTGCAGACTGAGAAGACGGTGAATGTGACGGACAAACCAGACCCCAGCTGAATGTGGCTGTGAAGCTTTTCACTCACTTTTGCCATTCCCCTCCTTTTGTATCGTCTCTTTATTTCTCACTCAAGGTCCAGATTCTCACACTGGTATAGATTAGTCTCATGTCTCCATTTAAATATGACGTCAGTAAAATGTATTTACTAAATTGTGGCTTGTCGCTCATTCACAATCTCAGTGTCTCATAATATTTGATAGAAGTCTGTTATCAATGATTTATAGCATCATAAAACCACACACTGTCATCACAATAACCTTAAAGCAAAGATGCAAATCTCACTGCATCAACTTGCATCTTTACACCTGCACTGATTTTCATTGGCATGTACAGTAAATTGCTAATACACTATTTAACACTGTCTGCTACTCACACTATTTGCTATTCTATATATTGCCTGTCATTTACATAGTGCTTATAGCCATTGGCCACACGCCTTAGACAACCTTGGCATGACTACAGCCAGTGACGTCCATGCCTCAGTGACTGTGGGGTAAACACTCAAACCAGGGATCCTTTGTGTGGCACTTGTCAAGTCCCAGCTTATTAGCAGGACATTTATTTCAGCACAAGATGGCAGTACACTCTGTTCTAAGCTCAGAGCATCAACCTGTTTCTGACACAGTCTTACAAATCCTTTCATACCTCACAAGGCTTCATATCATCACTTAGATTAGCTTTTCTGTGTCTCAGAGTCTTGTGTTACCGTGGAGTGTCATCAGGTTCAAGGTGACTAAACTATGGCCATAAACTGTTTCCTCACTATGTGTCAAAGATCTTTTCTTACAGATATAGCATAGATAGATAGATAGATGGTGCCTTTGCTGAAAAGAGAGTGAAGTTTCTGTGGAGCAGGCCAAATCACTGCTTTGCCTCAGCATGCTGCTGGGGGCAGTGGCATCCAGACAGGCCAGTCTTCAAAGCGGTCCAACAACAACAAGGTATGACAAGGCCCAGGGCTGGTTAGTCCAGCTTCAGGTGCTAGCTGGGACGGAAGACTTGCACACCAGGGGCAGCACAGTGGACCATTACCTTCATCAAGGTGGGAGAGAAGATTCAGCTTCAACCAAAGGCTCAAACAGAGCTCCTCTCTGCAGTACAGCAATTATACTGTCAATATCACCAGATGAGTGTATAGAAGAATGTAGCAAATTCATCAATTCAATAAGCACATTATATATATATACAGTAGTGGAAAAAAGTTTTGGGACACCCTTCAAATTTCGCACAATCTCAAATATTATCATGAAATATTTGCAGAAAAATCTTTTTGGGATTTCACAAGGTGTGGCTGCATCAGACAGACACAAACAAAACAAATCATTTGTTTATTGTTATCAAGAAAAAAAAAAGCAAAAGTAAATTCTTCATGGTGTCAACATGTCAGTTCTCAACATTGTCGGATTCAAAGTTAATAAATAGCAAAGAATGTCTTTAAAACTGAGCAAAAAATAAATTAACCATCACATAACAAAATTCATATTTAGTACTCCTGCCATTAGCACGCAGTATCACTTTAATCCTGGCTGGCATGTTCTCCACAAGCCTTTCACACTGTTGAGGGGTAATCTTCTCCCATTCTTCTTCAATGACTGTTTTAATTCTTCCAGATTCTTTGCTTAAAACAGACCTTTTGATAATCCAGCAAAGATTTTCAATGGGGCTCATGTCTGGGGATTGAGCTGGCCACTCTAAGACCTGGATATTGTGCTCCTGCAGCCAAGTTCTACTTGACCTGGATGCAGGGCAAGGGGCATTATCTTGCCCAAACAACCGCTTTCCACTTCCACTGTGCATCTTCAAACAGCCACAGCACTGGTATGTATGTATGTAACTTTTGGAGCTGCATTTACCACTTTGCCTCATTCATGGCCTGTAACGTGCCTACTTGTAATTTGGATGTTTCCTCAGTTGCAAGTTGCTGATGTGGATTCAAGAAGATATTTTCTAGTTAGACCTAAAGAACTACTGTATGAAAATGAGGGCAGAGATGATGGAGGATATCATTCTAACTCTTATTTTATTGCCATCAGTTCAATTTATTCATTCATTATACAGCGCCTTACAGAGAAAGAGAAAAAACTCTCTCTTTCTCACTGAGGAAAAAGAGAGAAAAAACTTTCTCTTTCTCTCAGAGAGACAAGAACTCTGAGAGAAAGAGAGAAAAAACTCTGCGGACAGAAGAGATAGAACAGCAGAGAAGTTGAGATAGAAGCAGAGAAAGAGCGAGTTCTTCTCGCTCTCTCTCTCTTCAGTGGAGAAAGAGGGTTAGCGTTACGCAGTGGCAGTTCTACATTGAATTACTCCAAATTAAAGTTATCAGAAATTAAACAAATGTACTCTATATACATAAAAGTGGCAAAAATATACACAATCACACATAACAACAGCAGATAATAATGATATAGATAAAAACAATATAATTTCATTACTTTAGAATAATTTAAAAAATCAAAGAATAATATACAAATAAAATATAGAATAAATATTCTGATTAGCACAAATCCTTCATCACACAAATGAAAACACACTACAGGAAATCTAATTCTAACACTATTGCACTAAGAGCAGCAAAGAAAAAACTCAAACTAAAACCTGAGCTTTCTGGCCTTCCTTGATGCAAAATCATCAATAATGTCATTATACGAAATCTGCTCCCCTATTGAATGATTGATACTGATGACAGCAAGGCCAGTGAGTAGTAGCTTGTACCAAAAACCGCCACTGGCGTTACGGAAAACGCTCTGTTTCTCGCTGAGGAGGGCTAAAGAAGGCCATGCTCTCCTTCTCGCTCCCTCCCTCTCCATCGATAGAGACAGAAAGAGAGAGGAAAAGCGTCTCGATCTCTATCTGTCTCAAGGAGAGAGAGGGGAAGCTCTCTGTGTAACTCGCTCTCTGCCTGACAGAGAGAAGAGAGAGATCTCTTGCTCTTCCCTTTCTCTCTGCCAGAGAGAGAGGAGGAACAGAGAGAAAACACAGAGGCAAAAACTCTAATAATGTATATACATTATTTCCATTTCAATACATTTCAGTCAAATTTCAATCTAAATTTAAATAAGCATCTCTCTCTGTGTTTCTCTCTCTCGCTCCCTGAGAGAGAAAGAAACAAAAACTCTGTGTTTCTCTCTCAGAGAGAGAGAGAGAGAGGACAGAGTCTGGTGGCCCGGGTCACATCTGCATTCAGTTCTCCTGGATATTAACCTCACATACGCTCAAAATGAACCGTTATCAGTAAGGATCCGCAGCATGAGCGGATCGAAAGCGACTGAATGCCCCCAGCAAAGACGTTGGTAGCCTGAGACACCGGCGACGCACCGCCACCAGAGCTGTCCCTACCTCCTCAGAAACGTTGAGTCAGTGAAGGAAGGCTCCTCATTTATATCATCTGGCTGCCGCCGTAGTGACGTCAGAGCCGTTGCCTGGGGATCAAAGGCAGGTGGGATGGTGACGTCATGAGCCACACCTCCTCTGAGCTGCTGCTCACTGGATGCTTTTTGCTTTTGACAACATTCACAGTTAAACTCTACAAACTGTTGCGAGTGAAAATCCCAGCAAGTGTAGGGGTGTTCTGATACATCAGTCAGATTGTTGGAAAATTCCAAAAGCATTCCAAAGGCAGTGGAAAGAATAAAATGATCAAGTGCAGCTCTACACTTTGATTTGAACATTTGTCATGTATGACTTCATTTAATACTGTAGGTTCATACATGATCATCCACAGCTGAAGCTCACATTCATGCACCTGTCCTGACAAGATGCTACGTGATTCATTGTGATCCACCATGTCTCAGCTAAAATGTTTTTCCTTGAGTCTTATTCAAAATGTGACACTGAAAACTCAACCATCTGTGCCAACAGAATGAAGATAAGTTCTGAAAAACCATCAACAAACTCAGAGCAAGAGCTTCATAAATACCTTTATTGCACATTAAAAACTGTATTCATTTCAACAATTGTATCAACTGTCAATATCAGTTTTATTTTCCCAACTAGTTATTGTAAATGAAGACATATTTAATGTGCCTTATTCATTTGTGGTCACAGTTATATTGAATTTCAAATAAACCTACTGTAACCCCCAACAGTAATGGCACTGAGTTCATTTTCTATGAACTACTCGTCAGGTTTTTCAGATTTACCATAAAGCTCATAATGAATCTAACAGGATGCTTTGGTGAATTAATGTTTTCAGTGTCATTAAAATTGGTACAAGTACAAAAGACACATGAGGAGAGCAGACATTCCAATATAGACAGCAACATTCAATCATTTCTATTATTTATGTAGCTGATTAAAGCTAATACAGAAATGGGCTTGTAATTAATTACAAATTGTGGGAAAAACCTCTATCAGTGTGTTCTTGGATGGTTACAATAGAGTGCAAACCAGATAAGGTATGAAAAAGAAACAGCAACAAACTCAGAGCAAGAGCTTCATAAATACCTTTATTGCACATTAAAAAGTGGATTCATTTCAAGAATTGTGTTAACCATCAATATCAGCAGAAAGGTATGAAAGAATGGAATAAACTAATGAATGGCCACAAGTGTTAAAATACACACACATATATACAGTAGTATATATAGTAGGATTTTATTTCAGCTTCATTTAACCAGGTAAGTCCTTTGAGAACCAATTCTCATTTGCAGTGACAACCTGGCCACAGACAAAGACAAAGGATCACAGTACAAATTCAATACATCAATCAAAATGACAGTGTAATATGTGCATATATATATAAAGTGAGTTTCATGGTAAATGACTAAAAACAAGTACAAGGATCTTGGATTATGGTTTGTAATGTATTCTTAAAAGAAGAGAATGGTATTAAAGAGCTGAGTTTTACAGTCTGTTGTAAGAGATTTCAGTCGTTTGTGGCAGAAAATTGAAAAGAGAAGCAACCAAAGGAGGTGCAGGCTTTTGGAATGACGAGGTTAATGAAGCTGCTGGAGCCAAGACTACTCCAAATCCATTTTGTTTTATGCAAAGCAAGTGAAGGGTGGGCAGTAATAAGATAATAAGGTACAGTATACTGCAGGGTCTTAAAAATAGGAACATCATCATCAGTATCAGTTTCAGTACCGTGAGTAAAAAAAATGCAATGCACTTATATAGGAGATAAGGATTAAATAATAAACATCATTTATTTAATGTCTTGTGTGGTTGAATTTTCAGGTTTTTTTTTATCACTTTTGTTTTTATTGAAAGTTTTCCTTTATATAAATGTAACAGATAAACATACATAATACATAATACATTCATTCTGATTATTTCAATTCTTGAACTGAAATGGTTAGTAGTGTGTTAGTTAGTTAATAGTGGGACTGCTTTGTGGACAGTCTACACACTCAGTCTGTCCATAGATACTAGTTTCTGGATTGTTGACCTGTTACAAAGTTCATCTTCCTACAGCACCGTGTTAAAAACATCCTTATTGTATGTTAGGTGCTTGTGTCAGTGGCAGACACGGAGATTGCTCAACAGATAGTGAAAGTCCACTCCTTCATCCCCACCAAGATTAAAGACTGTGAGCTGAAGATAATCCATGTCAAACAGCGTATTGGCCTCAGCACACCGGTAAGGCCTCTCATCATTCACCCACATCCTTTACAGGACACTCATCATCTTTGTCTCCTCCTCTGCTCTAATCTTCTATATTAAATATCTTCCTTTTGTGCTTCTTTCATCTTGTGCTTAGTGCAGCATTTCTAGTTGTTAGTGAACCTTGAGCAGTAACTGCTGATTAACACTAAAAACCTCTTTACACAGGTGGCTCTCTACAATCTGCTGATGGGATCAGTGGAGCCATTAGTGAGTATTTCTACCATTAGATATTTCTATGCACTTCATCTTATTTATTGCTTGATGTAACAGGGACAGTGCACGTTAATAAACTGCCCTGGAAAGTACTTGAAAAGACAAGAGTTGATGTGATAACTGCTGACACCAATAAAAACTGGCTGACCTTAATCAATAAAATGGGATGGGACATGCCCAAACATGCCTAAACACGCCCAGACATGTCCTTCAGAACAGGTGCAGCCCACCGTATAAAATGTGATATACATTTGGTGAAATTCAGTTGTTCCTGCAGGACTGCTCATGCTTCTGACCTCTGTGCTGGAGGAATAAAGCATCCTGGACTCAACTTCTCTGATATCCAGCCTCTGATTGACTCTGTGCATTTACTCTGACCAAGATCTGAAAACTTAGAATTGTTACTGAAGACTAAAAGACTGCAAGAAGAAGGTGTGGGGCCTCAGCTGGACCTGAACTCTGCTTCAACTGGCCCTTGACGGGGTTCACCCATCCAGCCTGAACGAGCCACAGCACAGGGATTAAGCCTTATTTTTCCAACTTCGAGGAGCTTTTAGCTCTAGTTTAGTGCTAAATTTGCGTGTAAGGTACATCTCTACCTAACTTATGGTTTTACGTGGTTGCGGGAGACTTTAACCACGTGAAACTGACGGACACTTTGCCCAGATTTTACCAGCATGTCACCATCCCCACACGTGGAGACAACATTCTGGACTGTGTGTACACTAACATTCAGGATGCATACAGAGCTCTTCCTCGCCCTCCTCTTGGCCTCTCCGACCACATCTCCATCCTGCTTGCGCCAGCTTACCGCCCCCTGCTGAGACGGATCAGTCCAACAAAGAAGACTGTCACTGTGTGGCCCAGTGATGCAGCCTCTGTGCTCCAGGACAGTCAGTGCACAGACTGGCAGGTCTTCAGGGAGGCAGCTACATATGAGGGAGAGGTGGACCTAGAGGAATACACCTCATCCGTCCTCGGCTTCATCTCCAAGTGTGCTGATGACGTCACCACCATAAGGACAGTAACCTGCTTCTCAAACCAGAAACCCTGGCTGAATGCTGAAGTCAGAGCTCTGCTGAAAGCTAGGGATGCTGCGTTCAGGACAGGTGAGGCATCAGCGCTGAGAGTGGCGAGGAAAGAACTGACAGCAGGCATCTCAAGGGCCAAAGCCACATATGCTCAGAAAATTCAGGGTCACTTCACCTCCAACGACCCCCAGAGCATGTGGAAGGGCGTCAAGTGCATCACAAACTACAACACCAGGGAAGCACAATGCCCACTGGACCCCTCCTCCCCCAGATGCACTCAACAGATTCTATGCCCCCTTCGAGGATCCTGACTCCCCCCCTCCTGCACCAGACTCACACCACCACCCGGTGACATACCCCTCAGTGTGACCACAGCTGAAGTGAGGAGAACCCTTACAGGAATTAACCTAAAGCTGCAGGCCCCGACAGCATCCCAGGGTGGGTACTGAGGGACTGTGCTCATGAGTTGTCTGAGGTGCTGATGGACATTTTTAACACCTCACTGTCACTGGCATCTGTCCCCACCTGCTTAAAGACTGCCACAATTGTCCCCGTCCCCAAGTGCTCCACAATGACTACCGACCCACAGCTCTGACCCTTGTAGTCATGAAGTGCTTTGAGAAGCTGGTCATGGGCCACATCAAAGACTCCATTTGTGTCACTGTGGACCCCCACCAGTACGCCTACAGGAAGAACCGCCCACTGATGACGCCTGTCTCATCAGTGGTCCACACAACCCTCAACCACCTGGAGAGCAGGAACTCAGACGTCCGTCTCACTCTTCCTGGACTTCTCGTCAGCCTTCAATACCATCATCCCACAGACCCTGGTACAGAAGCTGTCCCTCCTCGGTCTGAGTCCCACACTGGGGAACTGGGTCCTGGACTTTCTGACCCACAGACCACAGACTGTCAGAATCCACAACACCATCTCCTCCTCTATCACCCTCAGCACTGGCTCGCCAGACGGCTGTGTACTGAGCCCTCTCCTGTTCACCCTGCTGACATATGACTGCTCGGCGAGACACCGCAGCTGTCATATAGTGAATTTCGCGGACGATACAGCAGTAGTAGGACGCATCACGGACAACGATGAGTCAGAGTACAGAGAGGAGGTGGAACATCTGGAGCAGTGCTGCAGAAACAGCAACCTCTGCATCAATGTGAAAAAGACCAAGGAGATGGTGGTGGACTTCAGGAGAGACAGGCGCCCTCTCCCCCCCTGCACATCGGAGGAGCAGCTGTGGAGGTGGTCTCCAGCTTCAGGTACCTGAGTGTGCACATCACCGAGGACCTCACCTGGAACACCAACACATCTCATCTGGTCAGGAAGGCCCACCAGCGCCTCTACTTTCTCAGGAAGCTGCGGCGAGCTGGACTTGGAAGCTCAGTCCTGAGGAGCTTCTATCACTGTGCGGTGGAGAGCGCCCTCTGCACCTGCATCACTGTGTGGCATGGCAGCTGCACTGCTGCTGAGAGGAAGGCTCTGCAGAGGGTGGTAAAGGCTGCACAGAGGACTGTGGGGAACAGCCTGCCCACCACCTCAGACCTCTACACAGCACAATGCAGAGGGAGGGCCCTCCGCATCATGAAGGACTCCACCCATCCTGCACACAGTCTCTTCCAACCCCTCCCTCAGACAGGCAGTCGAGGAGCATCCGGAGCAGGACCACCAGGCTCAGGAACAGCTTCTTCCCTAGAGCTGTAAGGCTGCTGAACTCTAACCCTGCCCTGTAGACAAGACCCTCGTCCTCAACAACATGGTGAGGGCTGTTTGTCTGTGCAGCTGCAGACATGCTAATCCATGAGATCCTCAGCCACCCCTGTCCTGAATATTCGTGTCCTCACACACAGCTCTGTCCTGGGCTGAAAATCCAAATCACATCTTGCTCTTTATCTGTAAAGACATGTAACATGCTGTTGATGTGATGTTGTGCCTCTTCCTGCTTAGGTCATTTGTGAGATGGCGACTGCAGCCATGGCATTCTCTGTTTACAAACGCTTCCAGACGCTTTCTGTGCATCATCCAGAACAACCCCTGTTCTTCTCCCAAAAGCCGAACCCCAAGGCCAACACACAGACAAAAGTCATCACTACGCACCTTGAGTCGTCCTGAGGTCAGTAATTGATTGGCAGTGCTTGCTCATTATTCAGTTAGACATATTTCTTATCTACTACTGGCATGATGTCCTGCAGCGTCAGCTCCATGTGCATGTGTTTGATGTCACACTGTTCAATAGCTCCTTGTGTCTGCTCATAGGATGCACCTGCTAACGGCAAAACCAGCCAAACAGCAGCAACTGCAGAGGAAGAGGAGGCTGTCCATATAGAGAAGTCTCAACCTCCTTTGGAGGAGGTGGAAAAAGATGCTTCTGGGACAGAACAGAAGATGAAGAGCACAGAGAAGACGGCTGGTGAAGACCAAGCTTTGGGAGAAGACGCCAGCAAAGACAGCATCAGAAGCCATGAGCCTAGCGCTGCTGTTTCCCACTCTTCAGCTGCACAAGACGCCAAAGCAGAAGCAGTCATGGATACAGACATGAGGGAAGCATCTGCTGATAAAACTGTCACAGAGACAGTAGGAGACAATAAAGGAGTCAATCCATCTGAAGCAGGAACGGACAAGGCTGCAGGTGCCCAAGAGACAAAGGCATCTGTCTCTAATGGCAGAGCAGCTTCCATGGAGACGGCTATGCCAGAGCTACCTAAGGTAATGTAGCAGGATGAGATGTTTCACCTTGCATCTCCCAGTGCGGATTTGCGCCGCTTTGTTCACCACAGTTCTCGTTAGCCTATCACCACATGAGGGCACTCTATAAAAGAGTGCTGTGGCCGTCCTGACCCTCTCTTGCTCCTGGCTCCGAGGCCCACTTCCTGGTCGCCCGCTTCCTTCTGCCTTGTCGTCGTTGGCGCAGACGCCGGACGGCTGGTCCTCCACCGACGTGCGCGGCTCGTGGGTCATTCCCAGTGCTGCAAATTAGCCGCAGGTTGCTGCTAGCCTCCACTGTTGCGGAGTGAGTACACGCTCGCTTCTCTGTCCTGCAGGGAATTATTTGCCAGCTGCTTTGTCCCACACGGAGCAAGAAATACTGCTGCTTTGTTTTTCTTTGTTTTTCTTTGCTTTGCTTTGCTTTGCTTGGCTTTGTTCTGCCTTACCGGGGTGTTGGTGAAGGTGGTGGCGGTCGTGGTGCCGGGTGGTGGTTTCCCCCTCTTTCCTGTGTCATGTGCCTCCCCTGGTCCTGGGTTCCTTTGACTACATGTGCGTGAGTGTGTGTGCGCCTGGGGTGATAATCTTTGTATATTATTAGGGATCCCTCACCCCTCTCCTCGAGCTGGCCCCCTGGTAAGCCTCAGCCCTGATAGGGTCTCCCCCCTTTCCCCTCACGTCCCCTGTGTGTGAATGGTGTTTTATAATGTTTTACACATATTGCAATTATTTTGAAATAAAGTACATTGATTATTGTTCTGGAACGATGTCTCTGCCCATTGTAAAACGAACCTGGGTGCGTTGCTTGTAGAGTGCCCAACAAGAACCGGCAGCCATCCTAACAACGTAGCAGCTTCCACCTGTGGCGTGAAGGGGGAAACACAAACAGAGACAGAGCAGGACAAAAAGTCAGCAGAGGGGACAAAAGAGGCGGCCAAGAACCACACAGAGGAGGAGGTGAAGAAGCAGGAGAGGGAGAGGAAAGACAGGGAAGCCAGAAAGGAGGCGAGGGAGAGAGAGAGGAAGGAGAGGAAGAGGGAGTGGGATGAAAGAGCCAGGAGGGAGAGGGAGAAGAGGGAGGAGGAAAGGAGGGAAAGAGAGAGGAGGGAGAGAAAGAGAGCACACGGTGAAGGTTTGTCCGGATCCAGGTGGTCTTGCCGGTCGGAGGGATACAAGCAGAGCTCCTGGACGGACGCACAGCGTAACAGCTCAATGGCTGAGACCAGAATGGTGAGGAGGGGCTGCTGGGTCAAAACCTGGACACTTAAATGTCTCCTGTGTGTCCTAACCCACAACCCCGTTTCTTTGTCCTGTCATGAAATCAGGTGGAGGACGAGGACCACTTCCCATTCAACATGAGTGACTTTGTGACATTAGATGAAGTAGGAGATGTTACCGACCTTCTGTGTTCTCCTGCTGTTGTTGCCATGGAAACCACAGACAGGGAGGAGGAGGATGCTCCACATCTGTCCCTCAGGACACTACAGGGGTACATTTTAGCTTGTGTATATCCCATCAAGCTTTTCTCTACATTTTGATGGGGGTGTCCCAGACTTAAATGTCCACAGTCTTATGACGTCAGTCCTTTTCTGGGTTTCTGCTTCTAGGACTCACCCATGGAGGTTGCCATAGAAACAGCAGTATCGGATGCCACAGCGACTCTGCTCAAGTCTGATCAACAAGTATCAGAGTCTGAACCCGTGAGAGCACCAACAGCTGACTCCTCAGACAGGTCGTCAGGTTTAACACTCGGTCCGGTCCTCACCGCTGCAGCATCCACCTTACCAGCTCCACAGGCTGAGTCCTCTCTCAGCCAAACACCTGAGACTGGTACAGCCTCACACTGATTTCACTTCTACCATCAACACAAGGAAACACAGTCTTTCCTAGATATTTTTCTTTATTTTTTTTGGTTTCAAATTATAAATCTGGCCTGAAATCTGTCTTTATTTTTAGAAATCACACCACTGCCCACCCTGGACTCCACCCCAGAGGTCCAACACCTGTCCGTGCCTGCCCCTGCAGCATCAGGTAACCCACCTGAAGCTGCCCCTGCAGACTCCTCCCTCAAACAGCCCAGCCATAGGAGCAGTGACCGCAGAGAGTGAGGACCATAAGAAAGAGGAGAGTCCTCTCAGTCACAGCCAGGCCAAGGAGGAGGTGACCATGCTGGTGTTGGACAAAACAGAAGGACAGGAGAAGATGCAGGACCAGAAGGACAAAGAGACGGGAGCTCCTGCTGCAGAGACAGGTACGCTTTGATTTTCTTTGAAGTAGAACTGTGAGTGGCAGCAGTTCCTCAGTGGGTAGAGAATCAGGCTTGTCCAAATTGACCTCTTCTTCAAGTGTTTGAGATGATGGGACGTTGTCCTTGGGGCAGGTACTTGCCATAAGTCATTGCAAGTGTTTAATAACAGCACCAAGATGAAGACACATGAAGTCCATTTGGAAAATGTTTCATTATTAGCTTATCTGCTTTGTTGAGCAAAGCCAGGACCAGGTCTTTTTACCCCTGTGTATGTTCCAGATTGGACTTTAAAGCAGTCTGAAAAAGACTGTCTTTAGGGTTTGGACCTCTGTCTGGTGTGCACATTTAAACACTGGATCCAAGAGCCATTTCAATAATTTATTTGGGAAAGAAACCCAGGCATGAGAGAATTTCCCAGTCTGTTCAGACACTGCCATGTCAGGGGAGCCATCAGGGTCCACTGCAGCAGCGTCCCGGCTATAGATCTGCTGCACAAGAACCTCCACTTACATTACCTGAACTTCCTTTACCCACCAGTGTGATGTCCTCAGCTTACACAATTACCAGCCAGTGGACCTCAGGCAGCAAATATTCCAGGCAGGCACCCCAGACACATGCTCCCCCCCAGTTTTCCAGCCTCTTCCCAAGCATCACACAGCGTGCCATATTCTACCCAGGTCTCTGTAGCCCAACAGCAGCAAATTCAAGTGCCACGATCCCATGTGTACCCAAGCACACTGCCTCCAACCTGTGCCCTCCAGAGCCAACCACCCTTACCCCTTGTGCATTATACTCAAGCCCCCACGGTCTCTGTACATCATACACCAACCCCATTACAGGCAGAGTAGGGGCATTTCACTCATACTGCCCAAATGCAACCTCGTGTTTACTCATCCCAGTCTGCATATCCCCCCTCAATCACAATTATCCCAGCCTGCCCCTGCTCCTCCTTCTCAGCTTGTTCTCATGCATCAGCACCAGCTTATTCTTCCACCAGCCCCAGCTTTGCTTAATGACCGACCCAGATATTGTTCACGCATTGAAGTACCCTCATTCCCCAACTTCACGCAGGAAGACCCCCATGAATTTGTAATGTTGAAGATGGCACTTAACAACCTTTTACCTCCAGATGAACCAGAACTGTACAAGTACTATATTCTATTAGACCATCTGCACCTGAGTTCAGCCCGCCATATTGCTCTCTCTCATATGCTGCACCCACGACCCTATACCATGGTTCTGGCAGCTTTAGAGCAGCAGTATGGTCAGCCACACCACCTTGCTCTAAAAAGAAATACAGTCCATCCTGAACCTTCCCAGAGTTCCTGCTGGAAATGCAGAGAGTTTTCAAAGGTTTGCAGTTAGAGTGAGATCTATGGTCGGCATGTTACAGTCTCTTGGCCCAGAGGGGGTGAAGAACTTGCTTGTGCATCACATGTACGGTCATCGGTTGCTGAGTAAGTTACCAAGTGAGTTTGTGGCTAACTATGCAAGATATGCCCGCACAGTTCACCCTAATGAACGCTATAATCTGGTACATTTCTCCCTATGGCTCCAAGAAGAATCAGAGTGCCAAGCCGTCACAGCCCAGGTATCCACTCTTCAAATAAGTTCTTCTCAAGCCCCCGAGAGAGTATAGTCAGAAATCGAAGTTTCCTCCTTTGTCCTGTTATGAGATTCTTTAACACAGTCCCTGTGTCCTCTAGGAAAGCAATAGACGTCCAAAGACCAAACAAACGGAGAAGAGGAGAGTATGAAGAAGACATTACAGATGAAAACACCCATGAGCACGGACTACTCCCTCCCCCCTTTTGACCCCAGCAATCCAGTTGGTATGACACTATTTATTCACTCTGACTGTTCATCACTGTTTTCTTTACATGTGTATTTCCACAGTCACTCTTGTGTGTGTGTGTGTGTGTGTGTGTGTGTGTGTGTGTCTCAGGTATGGAGTTCTTAGTCCCAAAGACCTCTTTTTTCTGTACAGTATGTAATCCATTCTTCAGAGGAACCAAAGAAGCTGAGATCAACCACTGCAAAACCATCAAACACTACGAGAACCGAAAGGTAGGCAGCTCATGGTTATTTGTTGCAGTTTCTCCTCTTTATTCTGCTCCATTTTCACACTTACTGTGATACAGGTAATAAAACGTCCCACGCCTGTTCACAAAGAGTGTTTTTCCTTTTGTCCTCCTCTTGTAGAAATACCTGCAGACTGAGAAGACGGTGAATGTGACGGACAAACCAGACCCCAGCTGAATGTGGCTGTGAAGCTTTTCACTCACTTTTGCCATTCCCTCCTTTTGTATCGCTCTTTATTTCTCACTCAAGGTCCAGATTCTCACACTGGTATAGATTAGTCTCATGTCTCCATTTAAATATGACGTCAGTAAAATGTATTTACTAAATTGTGGCTTGTCGCTCATTCACAATCTCAGTGTCTCATAATATTTGATAGAAGTCTGTTATCAATGATTTATAGCATCATAAAACCACACACTGTCATCACAATAACCTTAAAGCAAAGATGCAAATCTCACTGCATCAACTTGCATCTTTACACCTGCACTGATTTTCATTGGCATGTACAGTAAATTGCTAATACACTATTTAACACTGTCTGCTACTCACACTATTTGCTATTCTATATATTGCCTGTCATTTACATAGTGCTTATAGCCATTGGCCACACGCCTTAGACAACCTTGGCATGACTACAGCCAGTGACGCCCATGCCTCAGTGACTGTGGGGTAAACACTCAAACCAGGGATCCTTTGTGTGGCACTTGTCAAGTCCCAGCTTATTAGCAGGACATTTATTTCAGCACAAGATGGCAGTACACTCTGTTCTAAGCTCAGAGCATCAACCTGTTTCTGACACAGTCTTACAAATCCTTTCATACCTCACAAGGCTTCATATCATCACTTAGATTAGCTTTTCTGTGTCTCAGAGTCTTGTGTTACCGTGGAGTGTCATCAGGTTCAAGGTGACTAAACTATGGCCATAAACTGTTTCCTCACTATGTGTCAAAGATCTTTTCTTACAGATATAGCATAGATAGATAGATAGATGGTGCCTTTGCTGAAAAGAGAGTGAAGTTTCTGTGGAGCAGGCCAAATCACTGCTTTGCCTCAGCATGCTGCTGGGGCAGTGGCATCCAGACAGGCCAGTCTTCAAAGCGGTCCAACAACAACAAGGTATGACAAGGCCCAGGGCTGGTTAGTCCAGCTTCAGGTGCTAGCTGGGACGGAAGACTTGCACACCAGGGGCAGCACAGTGGACCATTACCTTCATCAAGGTGGGAGAGAAGATTCAGCTTCAACCAAAGGCTCAAACAGAGCTCCTCTCTGCAGTACAGCAATTATACTGTCAATATCACCAGATGAGTGTATAGAAGAATGTAGCAAATTCATCAATTCAATAAGCACATTATATATATATACAGTAGTGGAAAAAGTTTTGGGACACCCTTCAAATTTCGCACAATCTCAAATATTATCATGAAATATTTGCAGAAAAATCTTTTGGGATTTCACAAGGTGTGGCTGCATCAGACAGACACAAACAAAACAAATCATTTGTTTATTGTTATCAAGAAAAAAAAAAAGCAAAAAGTAAATTCTTCATGGTGTCAACATGTCAGTTCTCAACATTGTCGGATTCAAAGTTAATAAATAGCAAAGAATGTCTTTAAAACTGAGCAAAAAAATAAATTAACCATCACATAACAAAATTCATATTTAGTACTCCTGCCATTAGCACGCAGTATCACTTTAATCCTGGCTGGCATGTTCTCCACGAGCCTTTCACACTGTTGAGGGGTAATCTTCTCCCATTCTTCTTCAATGACTGTTTTAATTCTTCCAGATTCTTTGCTTAAAACAGACCTTTTGATAATCCAGCAAAGATTTTCAATGGGGCTCATGTCTGGGGATTGAGCTGGCCACTCTAAGACCTGGATATTGTGCTCCTGCAGCCAAGTTCTACTTGACCTGGATGCAGGGCAAGGGGCATTATCTTGCCCAAACAACCGCTTTCCACTTCCACTGTGCATCTTCAAACAGCCACAGCACTGGTATGTATGTATGTAACTTTTGGAGCTGCATTTACCACTTTGCCTCATTCATGGCCTGTAACGTGCCTACTTGTAATTTGGATGTTTCCTCAGTTGCAAGTTGCTGATGTGGATTCAAGAAGATATTTTCTAGTTAGACCTAAAGAACTACTGTATGAAAATGAGGGCAGAGATGATGGAGGATATCATTCTAACTCTTATTTTATTGCCATCAGTTCAATTTATTCATTCATTATACAGCGCCTTACAGAGAAAGAGAGAAAAAACTCTCTCTTTCTCACTGAGGGAAAAGAGAGAAAAAAAACTTTCTCTTTCTCTCAGAGAGACAAGAACTCTGAGAGAAAGAGAGAGAAAAAACTCTGCGGACAGAAGAGATAGAACAGCAGAGAAGTTGAGATAGAAGCAGAGAAAGAGCGAGTTCTTCTCGCTCTCTCTCTTTCGGTGGAGAAAGAGGGTTAGCGTTACGCAGTGGCGGTTCTACATTGAATTACTCCAAATTAAAGTTATCAGAAATTAAACAAATGTACTCTATATACATAAAAGTGGCAAAAATATACACAATCACACATAACAACAGCAGATAATAATGATATAGATAAAAACAATATAATTTCATTACTTTAGAATAATTTAAAAAATCAAAGAATAATATACAAATAAAATATAGAATAAATATTCTGATTAGCACAAATCCTTCATCACACAAATGAAAACACACTACAGGAAATCTAATTCTAACACTATTGCACTAAGAGCAGCAAAGAAAAACTCAAACTAAAACCTGAGCTTTCTGGCCTTCCTTGATGCAAAATCATCAATAATGTCATTATACGAAATCTGCTCCCCTATTGAATGATTGATACTGATGACAGCAAGGCCAGTGAGTAGTAGCTTGTACCAAAAACCGCCACTGGCGTTACGGAAAACGCTCTGTTTCTCGCTGAGGAGGGCTAAAGAAGGCCATGCTCTCCTTCTCGCTCCCTCCCTCTCCATCGATAGAGACAGAAAGAGAGAGGAAAAGCGTCTCGATCTCTATCTGTCTCAAGGAGAGAGAGGGAAGCTCTCTGTGTAACTCGCTCTCTGCCTGACAGAGAGAGAGAGAGATCTCTTGCTCTTCCCTTTCTCTCTGCCAGAGAGAGAGAGAGGAACCCAGAGAGAAAACACAGAGGCAAAAACTCTAATAATGTATATACATTATTTCCATTTCAATACATTTCAGTCAAATTTCAATCTAAATTTAAATAAGCATCTCTCTCTGTGTTTCTCTCTCTCTCTCCCTGAGAGAGAGAGAGAGCAAAACTCTGTGTTTCTCTCTCAGAGAGAGAGAGAGAGGAGGACAGAGTCTGGTGGCCCGGGTCACATCTGCATTCAGTTCTCCTGGATATTAACCTCACATACGCTCAAAATGAACCGTTATCAGTAAGGATCCGCAGCATGAGCGGATCGAAAGCGACTGAATGCCCCCAGCAAAGACGTTGGTAGCCTGAGACACCGGCGACGCACCGCCACCAGAGCTGTCCCTACCTCCTCAGAAACGTTGAGTCAGTGAAGGAAGGCTCCTCATTTATATCATCTGGCTGCCGCCGTAGTGACGTCAGAGCCGTTGCCTGGGGATCAAAGGCAGGTGGGATGGTGACGTCATGAGCCACACCTCCTCTGAGCTGCTGCTCACTGGATGCTTTTTGCTTTTGACAACATTCACAGTTAAACTCTACAAACTGTTGCGAGTGAAAATCCCAGCAAGTGTGTAGGTGTTCTGATACATCAGTCAGATTGTTGGAAAATTCCAAAGCATTCCAAAGGCAGTGGAAAGAATAAAAATGATCAAGTGCAGCTCTACACTTTGATTTGAACATTTGTCATGTATGACTTCATTTAATACTGTAGGTTCATACATGATCATCCACAGCTGAAGCTCACATTCATGCACCTGTCCTGACAAGATGCTACGTGATTCATTGTGATCCACCATGTCTCAGCTAAAATGTTTTTCCTTGAGTCTTATTCAAAATGTGACACTGAAAACTCAACCATCTGTGCCAACAGAATGAAGATAAGTTCTGAAAAACCATCAACAAACTCAGAGCAAGAGCTTCATAAATACCTTTATTGCACATTAAAAACTGTATTCATTTCAACAATTGTATCAACTGTCAATATCAGTTTTATTTTTCCCAACTAGTTATTGTAAATGAAGACATATTTAATGTGCCTTATTCATTTGTGGTCACAGTTATATTGAATTTCAAATAAACCTACTGTAACCCCCAACAGTAATGGCACTGAGTTCATTTTCTATGAACTACTCGTCAGGTTTTTCCAGATTTACCATAAAGCTCATAATGAATCTAACAGGATGCTTTGGTGAATTAATGTTTTCAGTGTCATTAAAATTGGTACAAGTACAAAAGACACATGAGGAAAGCAGACATTCCAATATAGACAGCAACATTCAATCATTTCTATTATTTATGTAGCTGATTAAAGCTAATACAGAAATGGGCTTGTAATTAATTACAAATTGTGGGAAAAACCTCTATCAGTGTGTTCTTGGATGGTTACAATAGAGTGCAAACCAGATAAGGTATGAAAAGAAACAGCAACAAACTCAGAGCAAGAGCTTCATAAATACCTTTATTGCACATTAAAAAGTGGATTCATTTCAAGAATTGTGTTAACCATCAATATCAGCAGAAAGGTATGAAAGAATGGAATAAACTAATGAATGGCCACAAGTGTTAAAAATACACACACATATATACAGTAGTATATATAGTAGGATTTTATTTCAGCTTCATTTAACCAGGTAAGTCCTTTGAGAACCAATTCTCATTTGCAGTGACAACCTGGCCACAGACAAAGACAAAGGATCACAGTACAAATTCAATACACATCAATCAAAATGACAGTGTAATATGTGCATATATATATAAAGTGAGTTTCATGGTAAATGACTAAAACAAGTACAAGGATCTTGGATTATGGTTTGTAATGTATTCTTAAAAGAAGAGAATGGTATTAAAGAGCTGAGTTTTACAGTCTGTTGTAAGAGATTTCAGTCGTTTGTGGCAGAAAATTGAAAAGAGAAGCAACCAAAGGAGGTGCAGGCTTTTGGAATGACGAGGTTAATGAAGCTGCTGGAGCCAAGACTGAGACTAGAGTTCTGAATATTGAGCAAAGAGCGTAGGTATGAATATTGTAAAATGTAAAAGTAAAAAAAAAAAACTTTTTAGGGAATAAAGTAATTAAAGACATCAGCCTGAGAAAGTATGAGTGTTGAAGAGACGTCCTCACAACCTGACACCTATGCCCGACACTAGGTGGCAGCACTTAACTGTGTGACATGCGCATTTCCCGTGAAGACGTGCTCGTAATGGCCGCAAGCACGTTGAAAGCGGGAAGAAAGCTTCTGTCTCTGTCATGTTAAGGTAAGTTGCTGCAAACTGGAAGATTTTATCGGCTTTTTTTTAGTAAGTTCTTTAGGTCTTACAGAACAATAATGTTTTCACAGTGTTTGGGCTCAGCGATTCCTCTTTTTGACACAATTTCCCCAGCCTTGGAAAACACCCTCTCACAGGGGACAGGCGGTCAGGTGTGCACAGAAACTGCAGAGCCAGTTTGTATATGTGTGGATAGACATGCTTCTGTGTATGCCAGTACAGTAAAGGGTCCTGTTGTCTTGGAATGTTCTGTTCTGCAAGGTATCTTTGGACTTCAACTATGGCTTCTGCTTGGCACTGGACTGTCCACAGCCCTGAGTCACAGTGTGGTCAAAAAGCTCCCACAGGTCACTACCTCCTGCAAAAGAGTACATAACATTATTGCAATAAACATTCACAAATATTACGAGACATCATATGAGCGCCTACCTGAGCTGGATGTTGATGGTGTTGAAGGCCCTGGTGGAGTGTCACCACAGGTGGCTGATTGAGGGCCCTGTGAAGAATGTGGTGTGATGTGAAGCACATTCACGCATTCCCTCTTCAGTCGCTTGACTGCTCTCATTTTATTTCAACTGGCTGTGGAATGCCAGGACTTTAAATCTGGGGTCCAGCAATGTTGCCAGTGTCAATACACTCTGATTCTTTCCACGCTTGCCATGTGGTCTTTAGCTCGACGATGAGATTGTCGGCTAACAGTTTGGCAGCAGTCAGTTTTACATGTGAGGCCTCACACTGTACTGTGTGTGGTGAAGATCTTCATGAGTGGTATAACTTTTGAGGCTGACACACGCTTCTCCTCAGATAATTCCACTGTGGCTTGGTGGAGAGGGCCCAACACTTTTATTGCTTCCTCTATGGCATCATACTCCCGTGTGAAGTGAGTGGTAGAATGTCTGTGGAAAGGGATGCAAGGGGACCTTTCAACAGATTCATAGCGCTGTTCAAACAGGGCGCCGTGTAAGCATGAATGGAGTGCTGTTCCATCTGGTTTCTACTTCGATTATTAGTTTGTGTTTTTGTCTGCCCATTGATTCCTGCATCATGGCCCAAACGCTCCTTTGCTGTAGTGCTTGTTAGGAGTGAGTTACAGATTTTTTCTGGATTTTGCCCGTGGGTCCGTTAAGAAGCGGTACCTGGTCAGTGACTTCGCAGACAATTAAGTTGGTGAATGGGCAACACAGATACTGTGCCTCACCTGAAGTGTTCTGCTTTGAGCTATCATGTTCGATACAGCAGCATCTGTGACCAAGCACCTCATTTTGCCCTTGATTTACTCTTCTATGAGTTATCTGTAACTTGTGCCAAGTTTTTCAGCTGTGTGACTCTGTGATATTGTTTTCATGAATGGTATCTAGGATGTCCTCCTCTCTGTAATAAGTGACGCTAAACCAGATTCCTCCATGTTAGAGATATCCATGTCTGCTGTCAGACTTACAGCTGCAACCTTCTGGACCTCTTCCTTTGCCTTTTTCCTTTGCGGTGTTATATTTCTGTTGTTCCATCACTTCAGCCTTTAGAGCCTGGAAAGAAAAGGAAAGGAGATTTTGCATGTTGCTTCTAGGACATACACAGGCATGGGATTGAACCATCAACCCTAGGGGTTGAAGAGCAAACAGTCTACCAACTACACCACAGACACAACACATGTTAACTCACCTAATACTACATCTAAATCCTTTTGAATGAAGTAGTACTAACACTAGCATCATACATATGCAGTGTGCACTGTACCTGTCTTGTTGTAGAAAGAGTGTAAGTTGGATCATGACACGGATGAGGTTCCTAAACCTCATCTTCCACCACTGTGAAAGGTTGTGAATCTCTGCTTTAACAATCCTCATATTAACCAGGGCTTCATCCACCTCTATGTTTCCTGGTACCCCACAGAGATGATTATGTCATGTTAATATTACAACATTATGTCAGCCACAATGAGGGTGTATTATATTGAATGAGATGAGGGGTATATTACTTGGCCTGGGATGTGCACTGTTTTAAATTTCTCATGGAATGCAGGATTTATAAAGCCTCAACATACAAGTTGTGTTGTTGCTGTAGCAGAGCTCTCTCAGGCACAGGGCGGCATTTTCACCTTCAACAATAACGTGATAGCAAAAGGATAGCCCTTCTTGTATATTCTGTATTGCAAGATTCATATCTTGTATACCACACACACATAAATATACATACATATTTTTTAAATTATATATTATAATTCTATCCATCCTCCATGTGATTACATTATACTTTACCTTATTGGGAGATATCATGTCAAAATGATCCCACATTGCTGATGTCTTCCGCTTTTTTTGGTGGCTCCATTTTAGCAGTCACAAACACTCTCTGTGTTTTATGAATATCCTTTTGAAATTGAATCGGAATTGAATCACAAAAGCCCGAGGCAGTCCGCGTGGGTAAAAGCGGGCCTCGTTGCAGTGGTCATGTGATATTCGACAACTGACACAGGCTTGGGCTGAGCTTCATTTGAACTACGCCCCTTTTACTCGATACAGGCCTCGGGGCTTGGGGGTGTCAGGCAGTAACATCAGCCTCTCACTGATTCCGCTTCTACATCAACACAAAGGAAGCACTACAGTCTTTCCTAGATATTTTTCTTTTTATTTTTTGGTTTTCAAAATTATAAATCTGGCCTGAAAATCTGTCTTTATTTTTTAGAAATCACTCCACTGCCCACCCTGGACTCCACCCCAGAGGTTCCAACACCTGTCTGTGCCTGCCCCTGCAGCATCAGGTAACCCACACCTGAAGCTGCCCCTGCAGACTCACTCCTCAAACAGCCCAGCCATAGGAGGGCAGTGACCGCAGAGTGAGGACCATAAGAAGAGGGTCCTCTCAGTCACAGCCAGGCCAAGGAGGAGGTGACCATGCTGGTGTTGGACAAAACAGAAGGACAGGAGAAGATGCAGGACCAAGGAGGACAAAGAGGCAGGGCTCCTGCTGCAGAGACAGGTATGCTGATTTTCTTTGAAGTAGAACTGTCAAACAATGGCCCTTAAAGCTAGGCTGGTCAAAACTGGGTAGCTCTGTTTCGAACTGCGTTCCCACATTTGGGACATATGTGATTGCCAGACAGAGGCAAATCCCTCTCTCCAAACGTATTTGAAGAAAGCCTATCCATCCAAACCAACCACCAAAAAAGCAGTCGATGAAGCTTTCTGGGCGCCAGCGCTATAACCGCAGAAGAATAGTGGATCCCAAATTATTCAGGGAGAGGCGCCTCTGTCCTCTCTTCCACTATTATGCAAACCATCCCATAGTAGAGACCATGTGGGCCAAAGAGAATATTATTTTGTTGCTACATCTATCATGGTGCACATGCTTTTTTCGCCAATTTCTGGCATGGGGACCTTTGTAGGAATATCATTTGCGCAATGAACAACCCATCAGGGGCTGTTTATATGTTATGGTGCTGGTCATCCAACCGGCTGACAAACCTTTTTTTGACCATTGTGAAGATGGATTTTATCAAGACCAACGCAAATTGAAAGGGAAGGCCCAATTTGTCTTGGTATGGTGATGATATGTCTGGGATGGGTTTGCCAATGCTTCTCTTCTTCCAAACAGGGATGCTGGTTGTATGCTAAAGCACTACTAACTGGGGCAATTCCCTAGGTGGGCACTTTCAACATTCGTCATTGGTGACCAATGATCCAGGTTTTCTTCTTTGCTCAGACCCCTGTATTACAGGTGGAGGTCTTGTTAGGGCATCTCCTGACCACAGGTGTGCATGTGATGATGCTATGTTGTTGAGACAATGTACCAACTTGTTTGTACAACCTTGTTGTCAGCATTGCATTCACAGGTGAAAAGTGCCCTGCCATCTGCAAAACACACAGCAGTCCTCCACAACTTTACAGCCTGGGATTGGGTTCTCATCAAGGATCACAGACGCTATCACTGGAAAACAAAGGCTATTTCAGGACCTGCGTCCAGGTTCTGCTGACCCACTGAGACAGTCGTGAAGGTTGCAAGAGAAGGGCCCATGGGTACAAATGGGTTCCTGAACCAATATCCACATATAGGTATGTAGAATAGAATAGAATAAAATTAAATTAAATAAGTTTAATGGCAAGATTTGTCAAAAATATGTCAAAAGAAACCTGTATAAAAGATGAAAGAGAATTATAAAAAAGGAAAAATATAGAGGGGAGGGGTAAATTGCACAGTTCAAGGAGGTATGGGTGTTGCACATTAATGGGTGTGCAAGGTACACATATATACAGACATTGCAGGTAAGTTGGATATGGAAGTCTGGGGGGCAGGGGGGAATAAACTGTGGGTTTCAGTGCTGTGTCTGAGTTCAGTATAGATTTATGGCTTTGGGGAAAATCAGTACCCTGAGTCTGTTAGTCCTTGTTCTATTGTGCCAGAAGGCACCTTCCTGAGGGGCAACAAGTCAAATAGATCAAAGCCAGGAGTGGAGCTGTCCTTGATAATGCTCTTTGCTCTGCAGGCAGCGGGAGGTGTAAATGTCCATCAGGGAGGGAGGGGCAGCCTATGATCTTCCAGTGCCACCTTTTACTCACCCTCTCAAAGCCTCTCCTGTCCTGTTCATGGTGCAGCTGCCTGTACCATACTGGGATGCAGCACGTCAGGCTCTCAATGGACGCAGCCAGTAGCAGGTCAGCAGCAGGATGGAGTCCAGGGTTGTGCTTTCCCTGAGACCCCTAGGAAGTGTAGCCACTGAGCCTTTCTTGATGACCGCTGCCATGTTGTCTTGTCCAGGGAGATGTCGTGAGGAGATGATGCTCAGCACACAGCCCTGTGGGAGAACTGGTGCTCAGCGTATGTATCGGGAGGACAGGTGGGGCTGAAATCTCATGTCTGGGGCCAAGTGGTTAGAAAGTCCTTTTATCCAGGCACATGTGTAGGGGAGGCCGAGAGTGTCCAGTTTAGTGATGAGAATGGGAAGGATTTCAGGTTGTAGGTGGAACTGTAATCCACAAAGAGCATCTGGATTTAGCCTGCTACCCTCCAGATGGATGGAGCAGATGGGAGTGCTGATAAAGTGTGAGTTAAAGCCAGCAAAGAAGCAATTTAGCTTCCCTCTGCCAGCGCGCACTCAGGTCTCCCAAGTTGACACATGACATCCCCAGGTTTGTGATGTCTTGTATACCCCTGCCACACCCCTCTCGTGTGTTGTGGCTGTCTTTTAATTCCTTTTTCAGGTCGCCTCACTGACCTGGAAGGCAGCGTCAGAGGCTCTGAGGAGCGTATGATCTGGCTGGTCATCCAGGTTTCTGGTTTGGGAAAAACCTGTATGTTTTTATATCCACAGTCACATTTCCGATGCAGTACTTGATGTAGTCCAGTACTGTTCCTGTCAATGTTTCCAGCTCCTGTGTTCAAATATGTCCCATTCTGTCTGTTTGAAGCTAGCCCTTGAAGTGTGAGGAGTACATTGTCAGGCCAGGTTGGGAACAGTCTTTGTGGTGGGCCCTACGCCAAGTCCTGAGGGGGGGGTGTTGGCTGGGGAGCAGGAGGAGAGATGATCTGACTGTCCGAGGTGGGGGGAGGGGTATGTCCTTCTGCACGCAAGCGTTTTCTTAATGTTGAGTAAACATGATCCAGGAGTCTTCCCCCTAGTAGAACATCACTTGACATGCTGGTAGAATTTCTCCGGAGTACAGTCTAAAAGTTGGCCTTACAGTCACCTGCAATTATAGGCTGTTCATCGTCAGGGTGGACCCTCTGCTGTCTATTAATGGCATTCAGCAGGAGAGAGAGCGTCGTGGTTTATAAGATGGCCGGTGGAATATACACAGTCCGTGACCATCACTACTGTTAGCCTTCCTCTTGGTAGAAACAAAGGTCGAGATCTTACAGACGTGTACTGGGTCAGGGGAGCAGTGTTTTGTCTATGGATTGTCCCATTGTTACACCAGTTTTCATGCACATAAATACAGAGCCCTCCCCTCCCACTCAGAAGATAATTTCCTCTGCTAAGCCAACAATCCCACACCAAAACACACTCCAGCACATCTAAAGGCATTGCGCTCACACCGGTGGATCCTCTCTCCTCCCTAATAGTCAGCTCTTCTCTCACTCTGTCTCTTTTTGGACAGATATTTTTCAAATTCCTCATATTTTCCTCTAGATGTTGAAAAACGGATTACACCAGGAAAATCTCCTCTATAAGGAGAGATAACACATACCTACAGGTGCCTAAGGACATGAAGCATGACTTCCTTCAAAACCTTGTTGGAGTACCATTTACAGCTTCAAGTCATTTCCACTGATGGAACACTTTCAGGCCGCTGTAACTGCACTCATTCAAAAACACCCATGCCTCAAAAGAACCAGGCTCATCCACTGGATGCAATGGATGGAGGAATAGCCTCTAAGTACAAAATGGACAACTATCGTGAGTAACTCAAGGCCCAGCTGCTTGTCAACTCTGTGGTCTGAAGTCACAGAAGAAGAAAAGCTCAAGCTAATTCTAAGAGAAGTGGCAAAAAGACCCAAAATGATGTCAACTCAATTTTATTCCCAGTTTTCCCGATGGTGAACATGAATCCAGCATGGAGTCTGTAAACCTTATTGTCACCAAGCACTCTGTAGACTTGCTGTCATGGTTCATTAGGAAACACTAGTTCCACAGTGTGCAGTGAGCCAGTGTTTCCTTCTTCTTTGTATGTCCACATTCACTGGATCTTAAATCTTAATCTTATACAACTTTTCCTTTATATTGTGGCAGAGTCTCCTTCTGCTTGTCAAGCAAAAAACCCCAAAACACACCTCAAAGAACTTCACGTAATGCACTCCTCGCTTCTTTGACATTTTCAAGTCCAAGGGGGGACGTGCCGCCACAAACTTCAGGAGCATCTGCAGCAAGTCGCACCTCAGGTAGCTTTCACACACACATAGTAGAAAACATTTTCATTATTTGGACAGTAAACTTCAGTAGTTGCATTGTGTACACACAGCTGTTAAACTGTCTCCCCTTCACCATTTTGACTCATCTGTATTTCCCTTTTTTTTCACAGCACTATGTTACTGTAAATCCAACAGCAGTCCTCCGTGGCTTCTGTCATCCTTGGAGATGACAATGCACACTTTTTCAACACATGCTTTGGAACTTGTCTGTAGTCCCCATTATTCAATTCAGGCACCACAAAGTATTGTGTCTCTTCTTCCACTTAGCCTCAATCATTGCTGGCTTATTTACAGTACCAGTCAAAAGTTTGGACGCATAGCTTCTCATTCACTGTTTTTTTTTATGTGAGGAGGCAGTGTGATGGTGTGGGGTGCTTTGGCTGCTCACACTCTTGCTCATTTATTCCAAATTCAAGGCACACTTAACCAGCATAGCTTACTTACAGCATTCTGCAGCCACGTGCCATCCCATCTGCTTTGGCGCTTAGTTGGACCATCATTTGTTTTTCAACAGGACAATGACCCCAAACACACCTCCAGGCTGTGTGTGAGGGCTATTTCCACCAAGAAGGAGAGATGGAGTGCTGCACGATCTCACCTGGCCTCCACAGTCACCTCACCTACACCCAATTCAGATGCTTTGGGATCACTTGGAGCGTTAGGACTGAAGGGAAAACAGCCAACAAGTGCTCAGCACCTTCTGGGAACTCTTCAAGACTGTTGAAAACCATTCCAGGTGGCTACCTCATCAAACCTCATTGACACACAATGCCAACAGTGTGCAAGCTGTCATCAAGCAAAAGGTGGCTACTTCCCACAATCCAAAATATAAAACATATTCTATTGCTTTCACACTTTTTTTACTTAACTATATAATTTTAAGGCCATTAAAAGTGTTAACTGGTCTTTTTAGAGCTATTATTTTGTCTGACTATGAGGTGTCCTATTCCTATTGAAATTCTATCTGCTAAACTTCCTGTTAGTTCCTTTAAATGTGGGCTTTAGTGCATTTCTGGGCACACATAATCAAAGATCTTCGCTCTCAATCCTGAACTCTCAGCTCTGTATGTTTAATGTTGATGTCATATTCAGTGTTTGTACCACATCTCAAACACTTTTCGCTACCAGCTCAACTGGACAAATAACTCATTGGCTCACGCTTACTTCCAGGCAAATCTCTTCAACGCTCCAGACAACCACATCGGGCCGCTGTCATGGGCAAATGCAGCTTTTCTCTAACAGTTGGGTGGAAGAGCCAGCATTTAAGGACTGGCTCAGCTTCTGTAGTAGGGAAGTCAAATAAATCACATTTTAAATTCAACTTTTATTGTCATTACACATGTACAAGGACAAGGTAACCAAATGCAGTTTAGCATCTAACCACAAGTGCTAAAGCAGAAAAAGTGGTGATACAGTGTCTATACAGTTTTGTAGAACTTACAGTCAACAACATCAGTCAGTCTCTAAATCTGTTGTTCATAGTCTTATATATGTCAAAATCTCAAGTCGAATCGGCGCATTAAGGTCACTGATTAACACTCTGCAACTCAGTGTCCTGATGGTTTTAAAATAAAATCCAAAGGTAGTAAAAAAGCTTATTAAAAAGGTATTAAGTGTAACTAAGGATTGCTCTGTATACCCCAAGGTCATCAGTCTGCCCACATGTTGCAGTGACAAAGAACCATAGATAGTATAAGGTGATAACTAACATGTAGTTGTGCTTGTTTCATTCTTCTTAGGACTATGATGACCTACACATGTCCCACACCAATCGGGATCCTGACACTGATTCCTCAGCACAGTGTGGACTCTCTGACTCTTCACTGCACCTACAGGCTTTTGGTGGTACTGCAATTCATTTGGAGGAAGAAAGCTGATGGATGCCTTCTTTACACATGCCATTATTTACACTCTCCTGGAATACGCCTCAACAACACAACAAACACCTTTGACTTTATTCAAAGAGTGCTTCTGTCACTTGGACACAGGACCCTAAAAGCAAAATACACTCCTCCCCCAAAAATCTTCTCTTGCACTGACTCATTGTCTTCACAATGTCAGTAGAATGTCACATGTTAGGTTTGCTCAGTACTAGGGAAAGTGTCCCTTTGGTCCCCGCTGGTTTCAGCTGGAGCCAGCCCTCCTTTCTCTTCTTCTTCAAACAGGCTGCTAAATCACTTTGCTGTTCTGAGGGTAAATGTCAACAGCTTTTCTTTCAGCCCTTCTTTCTTCCCTCTCATGCTGACAATTGTTGTTGGCTATATAGCTGTGAGCATGAGGCTCTATAGCCATTACCTCCAAATTCCCACTACATTGGAGCTCAGTCTCCAGTACAGTTAAACTCATCCTCTAAAGAATTCACCCACAATGTTCTCAGCAGGTTTTAGCTGTCTGTCTCAAATGTCTGTGTTACACTCTGCACATTGCAATCGCTAGACTTGTGCACATTCATATCTGCTTGTTCATCTTAATGAATTGGACAACAATTCTCTTCTTCTTAGAGAACAAATAAACTGTTTTTGTGTCCCCCTTCAAATGTCTCTGTTTTCTTTTCAACAACTTAACACTTTTAATTCAGCTGACTTCAAGATTTTCAGCCAATCACTTTCCATATATTTTCCTAGTAATGTGGGTGCTTAACTCAATTTCACCCCTATGGTTGAAAACATACCTCTTTTTAATGATTCTTTAGCGAGCGAGAATTAATGACACACTTTAGGGAAATTTTGGTGAATTGACTTCCACAGTTTTTTATGTTATAGCAAAGCTGACTTATTGCTTTAAGGAAAAGTCAACTCATTATATTTTTACAGTGAAGGACTTTTTGCCAATGAGGATTTTGTAAATGAATAGAAACCAATGGGATCTGTTCGCAGGAGTGGGAGTAAGGGACAAGTTCAACAGTGAAAGTAGAGGTTGCAGTGGTGAGTATTAAATCGAGCTCCAGTCACAGCCGGATAGCAGAAATGGTAAATTACATCCAGCTTGTGGAGGAGGGTTTCTTGAGGCTGACCTGTAAGCTATATCACCAAGTCAAGTGAGGAGGACTGTTACTTTAGCCATGAGTTTGTTTCCTTGTGCAAGTGTGTGTTTAAGACCCATTACCATAAAGAAAAGCCAATTTCAGATTTGACATTTGTGTTATCAACATTTGTGTGCGTTTCCAAATGAATCATGAGGAGTCCAGCAGATTTGTGAGATTGTCCAGGGTGCAAGAAGCTTGCAAGGACCTCTGACTCCCAGAATAGGCTGCTGAAGGGAGAAGAGGGATGTCCTGGAGAAGGTGGATTGAGTGATAGATGATGGGGTGAATGGAGAAACATTGGGGAGGAGGTGTAATTTCCTCAAAAGCACAACCAGCTTTGGACAAAGTGTCTGAAGGAAATAATCCACCGCTTTTTTTTTCTGTGATCACAATACCATCAGATTTAATAATATGGGCAAATGGAGAAGACATATTTTCTTTTCTATGGATTTGACAGTGTTCCGTGAATTTTTTTGAGGGTCAGAGCGATTGGCAACGAGTTGGGTGTTTGAAAAAGCTGATTTTGTGTGTCTGACCTGACTGAGTACATTTGTTTTGCTGGCCTTTATATATCTGCCAATTGATGCTTCATTAGGTACCTTTGCTGCACCACAGGCTTCCCTTGCTTACGTCATCGAGCTCAGACAGTCAGAACTGAACAAGGGACTGAGATTTGAGAGCATGTTTGTTCAAGATGGGCACCCAACAAAGTTTTAAAAGTATGTCCAGGCTGTCTTCCACGTCTTAGGGAGAAGACCCAATTCTTGTGCCATTCCAACTTGTGTCAGGTCATATAAAGTCTATAACCATGAAAAGTTTTTCTTGTTGGTTTCTTAAACCAAGAGACTCAGAGATGACTAAAATGCTCAGGATTTACAGTCAGTGCAACTTAACTTTTGGGAGAGGCTGCAAGATGTGTACAGCCAATGCTAATCGTAGCTAACCTGTCAATGGGATTCTCCATGTCACTGATGTGCAGGCTGTGAAAAAAAAGGGCTAAATGTGAATGGGCTGCAGATTAGTGGAGCTCATTCTGAGTGTTCTCATACAAGTGATCATTTCATTATTGCATTAGAATATTATTTGAAAACTTCACTGTTTATTGCACATTTGAAAAGTGCAGCTTTGTATTAATAATGCACAGTTGAATTTTCTAATTCCTTCAATACAGGTTTAGAGTCAGGATGTTTGATGACATACTAACAGACAAGTTAAATGTTGTCTCTGAAGGTACTCTGACTGGAAACCAAGTGTACCAAAAGTCAGCTGGACTTCCTTGTTCTTCTGTTTCCAATAATCTGTTTTTAGCTGTGAAGCACATGTATGTTCTGGGAAGAATCACTCCCTGTCAGTAGGCTGCTCCAAAACATTTCAAATGAGGCAACACAAGAAAAATGCACATCCATTCAAATGCTGCTGTTTTAAGCTTTTCACTTGACACAACTTTACTTCTGTCATTTCACTGCTTATGTCTTGTCACTCAATGTAGCATTCCTTAGTCAGAGCAGCACCTCTCAAGTGGCAGCGAGGGTCTGTGGGATCCCAGGCGATCGCTCTCTCCATCCCATTCTGTGTCTCTGAGCCTCTCTAGGTTGTCCCCACCCCAAGTCCTCCTCACCAACAAACACCAGTTGGGCCCCCCATCCCCCACAGTAGCTTGGCCACCGGAAGCTCTACTCCCCTCACCATCTCCCTCGCCTACCACTGCACAGGGTAGACCACAGGCTAGAGAGCAGGCACAGCGTTCTACTAAAAGTGGGACCAGTCTGTACCAACTCTGTTAAATATTCATTTGCAACCACAAATAATACAAATATGTTGTGAGCTCACATTTGCTAAAATTGCTACTGGACTGTTCAGTGGTGCTGCAGGTTCTTAATACACAATTATTTTTTCAGTAATAAATAACTCAGATCAGGGGAAATGTCTGGCAAATGGGTTTCTTCACTTCTAACCTCATCCATCCACATTCACTCATCCTAAGAACACGGCCCATTGCTTGGAGGGCCGCCAGTCCCGACTCACACAGTCCCTCTCACACACACCCAACCTCCTCCTCCTCCAGAGAGCTTCGGGCCTGAGAGGAAGGACAAAGGAATCACTTCTAGTTTTGGAGCTCTTACACAGAGTGATGTGGAGCTTTTTCCTTTTCCCTCCTCACCTTTGCTTCGTGGTGGCAATACCAGGGGGCTCCTCTAAGCATCGTGAAGGAAGCCCACACCATGACTCCACTGACACCAGCCCATTATCCACCCCTCCTCTAAAGGCGTGCTCTCACAGCTCCAAACGTGGGACAGTCCAGCATCACAGAGTGTCAAGAGCGGGATGAAGATCAGAACTAAGATGGCATTGTAGACAAGCAAGCCAACAAGCGGCTGACACAAGTGGCTGTTTCTTCTTTAGTTGTAAAAACTTGTCTGTAAATCTCCGCTGTTTTGGACCAGGCTCGTTACAAAGCAATCTCATGAAGTTCTTTTGCTACTAATCTCTCTTTTCAGCAGCTCAAAACTAACCAAAGACTAATGCTGTTGCTTTGTAGATGTGCCAGGCCTCCTCCAGCCAAGAAGAAGAAGAAGACAACTTGTCCTCAGATGGTCTGCTTTATCTGACAGACATTCCAAACCACGCTTCGGAGCAGGAAGGTTACGACTTGGTCAGGTCCTTTAGCAAGATCAACATTGGATCCTCAAGCCGTGCTCAGAAGAAGAAGAGTGAGAAGAGCCAAGGACAGAAGAATACGTCTGAAGAAAGTATCCTACATGTTCATGTGTTTACAAGAAATTTCACTTTGAGATTTGATGTTCCAGAGCAGTTTTCAAACAGATGATAGGGAAAAAAAAAGAAAAACAGAAGTGTAGTTAGTGTTGCAGGCTTGCTCATGTTTGTGCGAATATACGGATAAAAGAAAAGAACATGTTTTTCAAGCAATCAGTCCATTTCTTGAAAACAGATTTTCTGTTTTGTTGTATTAAGATAGATAGATAGAAAGCACTTTGTTGATCCCACAGCAGGGAAATTCACTTGTTAGGCAGCACAACAAAACCAACACACAATACAAAATAGTAAAACAAGTAAAACCTGGCAATATACAAATTTACTGTGATGGAGGAATTGAAGTGGATCCTGTGGAGGAGAAAAATACCATATATATACATACCCTATACAATACAGTTAGGATGTTTAGCAAGAGAGACTCAGCTCGGATGTCTGCCATCTGATATTTTGTTTTCACTTCAGAGTTTTTTGGGATAGGAGAGTAATTGCATTGGGGTAATAGACACACACTTCATTTTGTGTTTTTCCGTAATGGTCTCACTACATACGATGCCACTTACATGTGGGGCCAATATAAGTAATACTAAGTAGCCCCTTTTCAATGCCATCAATTTCAGCATTCTGTGGGTATAAAAGGCTGAATTGCTGTCAATGTTGTCATTCCAAGTTCATCATTCAAGCAATTATGAACAATGGTCGACTCTCTTGACTTTGGCGGAGCAGCGCCACCTGGGCATAGCGTGCCGGGACAGTCAGATGTTGCTTTCGTGAACTTGGTATTATCGTCAACCGGAGCTGCATCAAAATACTGATACGGGTTCGCTTTAGTGGAGGAGGGTGCAACAGTCTGGGCAGGCATCACCAGTCAGCGCAAAACAGATTTGGTTATTTTAGATGGATCAGTCACTGCCCGTTCTTACCTCAGAGACATCATAGAACCCATCATCATCATCCCCCAATTCCTTCAGCACACCCCCAACTTTCTGTTCATGAATGATGGCTGCTCACCACATTGTGCCAGAATTGTCACAGCTTCGACTTCAGGAAGTCGGGGTGCCTCATGTGTTATGTGTAGTAATGTCCCCAGCACTGAACCCCCCACCGACCTTCGTCTAGGACCAGCTGAAATGAGAGACTGGATGATCGCACCCCACCCCACGTGACCTGGGAGAACTGCATGCAGCACTTTGTAGGAAAACTAGGTGCATTGCACCTCAGAACAACGCTAATGAGGCAGTACTGGGGGAGGCATCAAGAATTAAGCTGTCAAGCTATGTTTCTGACAAATGATGGAAACACTACTTCTGACATTGACAATTTTTTGTTATTTGGGGCTATCCTGGCCTTCTTGTCTTCTAATTTTACAGGGTAGTCAATATTAGCTTCAACTTCAAATGAATTGTTTCTTCATTCATTAAAAATTAGTAATATCAAAGGGAACTTTTACTTATTTCATTAAAATTCAGACCAAATAGGAAAAGCACTCATGTAAATAACAATATCCCTAACTTATTAGCCAGTAATTGTATATATTTATAACCTTGCCCATTTCAAACCTGCACTCAGATATGATTACTACGACTTCACAGCAAACCTATGCTTCAAAGACAGGAGAAAGGTCCTGCTAAGGAGAAAGACTAGGTAGAGACAACAAAAACCACCACTGCTAAGTCTGCAGGCAGTCAGTGCTAATATATCATCTATCACTGTCAACCATGCTGTTCTAATTTAAAATCACAATCTACCGCTGCGTCCATAAATTGCTTTAACCGTCACTGGTCTGGTTTTGTGTCTCTTACTTTTGTAAAACATAGATTGTGATCGCCAGCTTATGCTGAGTGTAGCATCTTTCCTCTATCTAGGGCTGCAAACCTGACGTCTGATGGTACAGTTTCCTTCACTTCCATCACATTTCTTGCATTTATTCAATCTAAAATCTTTTGTTCTTTCCCCTCATCAGTCTAATTTTAAGAGCAGCTATCAGTGACATCATCAAGCAGTTGGTCAGAGAGTGACAACATCAGGCTGATCCAGCCCTTTGACATGCCCTCTGGACCTCATCCTAGCAAAACAATGTGAGGAAAGGTTGGTGTGATCACACCAGGAGTGAGAAGGGAAAGCCACCTGGACACCAGTAATACATGTAGCCATGCAGCTGCTTCTCATCAGAAGCTAACTTCTATCACAGGCTCAGTGGGACTGCTGTAGTGGACAGCTAGTCACACACTCAGTCTGTCCATAAATACTAGTTTCTGGATTGTTCTTACTTGCTTGCCTTTTTTAAAGTTCTTCCTTCCTACAGCACTGTGTTAAAAAACATCCTTATTGTATGTTAGGTGCTTGTGCTTCAGTGGCTTTGTGAACACTAGGATTGCTCAACAGATAAGTGAAAGTCCACCTCAGCATCCCCACTCAAGATTAAAGATCCAGGAGCTGAAAGATAATCCATGTCAAAATAGCGTATTGGCACTTCAGCACACCGGTAAGGCCTCTCATCATTCACCCACATCCTTTACAGGACACTGATCATCTTTTTTCTCACTCTCTACACTAATCTTCTATATATTAAATATCTTTAACTTGTGTTGACCTTGCTTCTTTCATGTCTTGTGCTTAGTGCAGCATTTACTACTTGTTTGTGTGAACCTTGAGCAGTAACTGCTGATTAACACTTGGAAAAACCTCTTACACAGGTGGCTCTCTACAATCTGCTTCATGTGGATCAGTGGAGCCATTAGTGAGTATTTCTACCATTAGATATTTCTATAATTTCATCTTATTTATTGCTTGATGTAACAAGGACAGCACGCTAATAAACTTTGCTTGTAAATACACCAGGGACAAGTAACAGATGATCCAAATGTGGCTATTTACACACTAAGCTCTTTAAAGTAATAAACCTAAATCAGGCTGAAGGGTCTTACACTGTCAAACTGCAGCAGTAAGTGTTCAGTTGTCCCTGTCCTACATTGTGAATCTTCCGATAAACAAGGGACAGTCCCAGTAAGCGACCGTCGTGCTGGAACTTTAGCTAACTAGTTTTTTCTTGGAAAAAGTATCCATTAGAGTAATGGAGACAGTATTTTCATGGTATAGTAATCTGCAGAAACCCCTCGTTTACTGATGGTAATGAATATGTCTTCTGTATATCTTCTGCTTTAGTCTTCATAAACCTTGATCCAGTAATTATCATCAGGATAATCAGTGACTGTATGTCCTTTTGTGTCCTCCAGGAGAGTACTGTGTCCAGTGGAAGCTGGAGCAGGCTCTTGGTGATCAAACAATGTGTACCTTGTCCTCTATCCCCTCCCCTGACTCCAAAAAACTGGTGCCACACGTTTGGTACCGTCTAAGACCCTCGTGCTCAACAACATAGTGGAGTGCTGTTTGTCTGTGCAGCTGCAGACATACTAATCCACTTAAGTCCTCAGCCACCTGTCCTGAATCCGTGTCCTCACACAGCTCCTGCCTGGAGCTGAAATCCAAATCACATCTTGCTACTATCTGTAAGACATGCCAACATGCTGTTGATGTGATGTTGTGCCTCTTCCTACTTAGGTCATTTGTGAGATAAGCGACTGCAGCCATGGCATTCTCTGTTTACAAAGCGGCACAGGCGTTTCATTGCATCCATGAACAACCCCATTTCTTTTCTCCCAGCCCGGACCCCAAGGCCAACACAGACAAAGTCATCACTATGTACCTTGAGTCGCCTGAGGTCAGTAATTGATTGGCAGTGCTTGCTCATTATTCAGTTAGACATATTTCTTTATCTACTACTGGCATGATGTCCTGCAGCCAGCCAGCCCCATGTGCACATGTTTGATGTCACACTGCTCAATAGCCCTTGTGTCTGCTCATAGGATGCACCTGCTAACGGCAAAAAGCAGCCAAACAGCAGCAGCTGCAGAGGAAGAGGAGGCTGTCCATATAGAGAAGTCTCAACCTCCCTTTGGAGGAGGTGTGAAAGATGCTTCTGGGACAGACCAGAAGATGAAGAGCACAGAGAAGACGGCTGGTGAAGACCAAGCTTTGGGAGAAGACGCCAGCAAAGACAGCATCAGAAGCCATGAGCCTAGCGCTGTTGTTCCCACTCTTCAGCTGCACAAGACGCCAAAGCAGAAGCAGTCATGGATACAGACATGAGGGAAGCATCTGCTGATAAACTGTCACAGAGACAGGAGACAATAAAGGAGTCAATCCATCTGAAGCAGGAAAGGACAAGGCTGCAGGTGCCCAAGAGACAAAGGCATCTGTCTTCCATGTGAGACAGCCATGCCAGAGCTACTCTCTAGGCAACATACAGCAGAAATGTGGCTCTGCGCCAGCCCTGTTGTTGAGTCGGGTTGTTCTTCTGTGCAGCTCAGCCTGTGAGCTTTGGCATGTCTCTTTTTCATCCCTGTTTCACCAGGTCACTCAAGAAATGGGAGGGAAGGAGGAGAGGGCTAAGAGGGAGAGGGAGTGGGATGAAAGAGCCAGGAGGGAGAGGGAGAAGAGGGAGGAGGAAAGGAGGGAGGGGCAGGCAGGAGAGAGAGAAAGAGAGCACACGTGAAGGTTTGTCCGGATCCAGGCAGTCTTTCCGGTCGGAGGGATACAAGCAGAGCTCCTGGACGGACGCACAGCGTAACAGCTCACAGGCTGAGACCAGAATGGTGAGGAGGTGTTGCTGGGTCAAACACAGGAGACACTTTAAATGCCATGGTTCTGCTTGACCACAAGTCTGTTGTGGCTGAATAAAACTTGACGGTAGCCATTTAAAGCTTGAACCTCACTGCGGCGTTTGTTGTAGAGTTCGGGGATAGCGGTGTGGGAGAAAAAGTTCCATGAGGGTAGCTGATATCTCCTGTCCAGCATGCGGATCATATTTTGAAATCCCTCCTTATTAACTGTATAAATCGTGCCAAATAGTTTGTTATGGAATCTGTGTCTTTTTTGAGGTCTTTTAGTATGGCGTGAGATTTGCAAATACATCCTTGATTGTACGTTGTGGTTCTTTCAGGCAGTTTTCAGTTTTATCTTTCACGTTACTTGGTTGGCCTTTTGTTTGCATACACTTTCGTCGAATTTTTCTCTATGTTGTCGCAAATGTTGATACAGATTGGTTGTATTACCTCGGGATGTAGCGACTTTAGCTCTGCAGATTCTACAAAGCACGTCTTGCTGTTCAGGGTCATCATATCTGAATCCAAAGTATCGCCATACAACAGAAGTAGCATTTTTTTCGCCACCAACTCTGCCCTTCCTCGTGCTCCTCCTCAGCGTCCATGGCGGCCACTACTGTTTGCTGAAAGCCGGGTAGTCACGTGACCATACCTGCGGCTGCCCACAGCATGTGGATGTGGCATCAATTACTCCACATTGGTTTACATTAAATCGCAGTCTTTTATGCGGTTACGTAATCGCTGGCGTGACATCGCGATTGCGATTAGATTAATCATGCAGCACTAATATGGGACCATGGCTCCGCAGACAACAGACCCTCTCTGATTTCAGGCCCATAAATGGGGATCCCAGAACACTGTACAGCGAAAGGGCTGATGTATATAAAACAAAACTTCCATCTGCTGCCTTTGTCCACAGAACAGTTTGTCTGATTCCTAATACACACACACACCTTACATGCTTTTACATGACACATCAGTTGACATGGCTGAACTATCTGAGGTGCCACCCTGTTTGTGGGCGCGTCACAAATATGACGTGGGGGCTTATTGAGGGAGCCACACCCCTTGTAGTTCACCCAAAATCAGATTACAGACCATGCATGAAACAATATCCATTCAAACCAGAAGCGTTAAATGGTATCAGGCCTGTTTTGATTCACTTTTAAAGGCTGGAGTTATAGTCCCGTGCGATGACTCCCTGTCAGAACACCAATTTTTCCAGTTGAGAAAATCCCAGACGCAGATCAACCCACTGAGTGGCGATTTGTGCAAGATTTGCAAGCAGTAAATGCTGCAATATATCCGCGCGCGCCTCAAGTTTCAAATCCACATACAATTTTGTCATTAATTCCACCTAATGCCACTCATTTCTCCATCATTGATCTTGCAAATGCTTTTTCTCCGTTCCTGTTCATCCAGACAGTCAGTTCTGGTTTATGCGTTTTTTTTGATGGTAAAGGCTACACTTGGACTCGCTGTCCACAGGGATATTCAGAAAGTCCTGGAGTATTCCACAGTGCACTGCGTGACAGTTTACAGAGCCTCCATTTGCCTTTAGGTTCTGTCTTGTTACAGTATGTTGATGATTTGTAGTCCATCACAGGAAGCATCTAAAACAGATACAATAGCATTGCTAAACCACCTAGCAAACAATGGCCATAAAGCTAGCTTGTCAAAACTGCAGTTTGTTCAGACTTGTGTTCCATATTTGGGACATGTGATCACAGCAGAGGGCAAATCCTCTCTCCCAAACGTATTGAAGCAGTTCAATCTGTATCAAAACCAACCACCAAAAAGCAAATGATGAGTTTCTTAGGCATGATGTCATATTGCAGACAGTGGATCCCAAATTATTCAGAGAGAGAGAGGCACCTCTCTCGTCCTCTCTTCCACTGTTATGCAAAACTGTCCCATGGTAGAGACCATGTGGGCAAAGGGGGAATGTGTGCTGCTGTTAATTCATCATGGTACACACGTGCTTTTTCACCTTCTGCACAGGACTTTTGCAGGAAATACATCATTTGTGCAGCCAACAACCCATCAGGGGCTGTTCATATGCTGCCTGCTGGTCATCCACCGGCTGACAAACTTTTTGATCATTTAATGATGGATTTCATTGAACCAACACCAAGTGAAGGGAAAAGACACTGTCTTGTAATTGTTGACATGTTCAGATGGGTTGAAGTTTCCCCTCTTCCAAACAGGATGCTGGAGCTGTGGCTAAAGCACTACTAACTGAAATAATTCCTAGGTGGGCAATTCCTTCAGTCATCAGCAGTGACAATGATCCAGGTTTCTTGTTTGGTAGACCCCCTCAGACAGGTGGAGGTCCAGTTAGGCATCCTCCCCTTACCACAGGTGCATGTGATGATGCTATGTTGAGATACTGTGCCAACTTGTCTACAACCTTGTCAGCATTGCATTCACAGGTGAAAAGTGCCCTGCCATCTGCAGCCACAGCAGTCCTCCACAACTTACAGCCTGGAGATTGGGTTCTCATCAAGGATCACAGACGCCATCACTGGAAACAAAGGCCATTCCAGGACCCGTTCCAGGTTCTGCTGACCACTGAGACAGCCGTAAAGGTTGCAGAGAAGGCCGCATGGGTACAAATGGGTTCCTGAACCTATGGGCCACATATAGGTATGTAGAATAGAATAGAATAAAATTAAATTAAATAAGTTTAATGCAAGATATGTCAAAAATATATCAAAAGAAAACTATATAAAAATATGAAAAGAGAATTATAAAAAAGGAAAAAATATAAGCGGGGAGGGGTAAGGTGCACAGTTCAAGGAGGTATGGGTTATTGCACATTAATGGATATTGCACAGTATACAGATATTGCACAGTGAGTGGATAGAAGGAAGTCTGGGGGGGCAGGGGAATAAACTGTGGGGTTCAGTGCATGTCAGAGTTCAGTATGGTTATGGCTTTTGGGAAAAAATTGTCTCTGAGTCTGTTAGTCCTTGTTCTGTTGTGCCTCTAGCGCCTTCCTGAGGGCAACAGGTCAAACAGATCAAAGCCAGGGTGGGAGCTGTCCTTGATAATGCTCTTTGCTCTGCTGAGGCAGCGGGAGGTGTAAATGTCCAGCAGGGAGGGGAGGGGGCAGCCCATGATCTTCCGTGCCACCTTTACCACCCTCTGAAGCCTCTCCCTGTCTGCCATGGTGCAGCTGCCGCACCATACTGTGATGCAGTACGTCAGCAGGCTCTCAATGGACGAGCAGTAGCAGGTCAGCAGCAGGATGGAGTCAGGTTGTGCTTCCTGAGGACCCTCAGGAAGTGTAGCCGCTACTGAGCCTTCTTGATGACCGCTGCCATGTTGTCTGTCCAGGAGATGTCGGCGGAGATGAGATGCTCAGCACACAGCCCTGTGGAGAACTGGTGCTCAGCGTGCGAATGGAGGACAGGTGGGGGCCGAGTCTCACAGTCTGGGGCCGGTTGCTTAGAAAGTCCTTTATCCAGGCACATGTGAGAGGGGGGAGGCCGAGAGTGTCCAGTTTAGTGATGAGAATGTTGGGAAGGATTGTGTTGTAGGTGGAACTGTAATCCACAAAGAGCATCTGGACGTAGCTCTGCTGCTCCTCCAGATGGATGGAGCAGATGAGTGCTGATGTTGTTAAAGCCAGCAAAGAAGCAATTTAGCTTCCTCTGCCAGCGGCGCACTCAGGTCTCCTGTTGACACATGACATCCTCTGTAGTTTGTGATGTCTTGTATACCCTGCCACACCTTCCGTGTGTTGTGGCTGGTCTTTTTAATTCCTTTTTCAGGTCGTCTCACCTGACCTGAAGGCAGCGCCGCAGGCTCTGAGGAGCGTCTGCGGACCTGGCTGGTCATCCAGGGTTTCTGGTTTGGGAAAACCTGTATGTTTTTATCCACAGTCACATTTCCGATGCAGTACTTGATGTAGTCCAGTACCGTTCCTGTCAATGTTTCCAGCTCCTGGTGTTCAAATATGTCCCAGTCTGTCTGTTTGAAGCAGTCTTGAAGTGTGGAGAGTGCATTGTCAGGCCAGGTTGGAACAGTCTTTGTGGTGGGCCTGGCGCTGCGTCTGAGGGGGTGTTGGCTGGGGGGGAGCAGGAGGAGAGATGATCTGACTGTCCGAGGTGGGGGAGGGTATGTCTCTGTCTGGCGTGCTTAATGTTGGAGTAAACATGATCCAGAGTCTTCTCCCCTAGTAGAACACTTGACATGTTGGTAGAATTTCCGGAGTACAGTCTAAAAGTTGGCCTTATTAAAGTCACCTGCAATTATGTGAACACCATCAGGGCGGATCCTCTGCTGTTCATTAATGGCGTTCAGCAGGAGAGAGAGCGCCATGTTTATGTTAGCGTCGGGTGGAATATACACAGCCGTGACCATCACTACTGTTAGCTCTCTTGGTAGAAACAAAGGCCGGCATCTTACAGGCGTGTACTCGGGGTCAGGGGAGCAGTGTTTGTCTATGATTGTCCCATTGTTACACCAGTTTTCATGCACATAAATACAGAGCCCCCTCCTCTACTCAGAAGATAATTCCCCGTTGCCAACACCCACACCAAACACACCCAGCACATCTAGCACAGCTCACACCGAGATCCTCTCTCCTCCCCTAATAGTCGCTCTTCTCTCACTCTGTCTCTTCGGACAGAGATTTTTCAAATTCCTCATTTTCCTCTAGATGTTGAAAACGGATTACACCAGGAAAATCTCCTCTATATGAGAGATAACACATACCTACAGGTGCCTAAGGACATGAAGCATGACTTCCTTCAAAACCTTGCTGAGACCATTTACAGCTTCAAGTCATTTCCCACTGATGAACACTTTCAGGCCGTTGCAACTGCACTCATTCAAAAACACCCATGCCTCAAAAGAACCAGGCTCATCCACTGGATGCAATGGATGGAGGAATAGCCTCAAGTACAAAATGGACAACTATCGTAGCAAACTGCGTCCAGCTGCTTGTCAACTTGTGGTCTGAAGTCACAGAAGAAGAAAAGCCCAAGCACCTAAGAGAAGTGGCAAAAGACCCAAATGATGTCAACTCAATTTTATTCCCAGTTTTCCCGATGGTGAACATGAATCCAGCATGGAGTCCAAACCTTATTGTCACCAAGCACTCAGTAGACTTGCTGTCATGTTCATTGTGGAACACTAGTTCCACAGTGTGCAGTGTGAGCCAGTGTTTCCTTCTTCTTTGTATGTCCACATTCACTGGATCTTAAATCTTAACTTATACAACTTTTCCTTTATATTGTGGCAGAGTTCCTTCGCTTGTCAAGCAAAACCTCAAAACACAATTCCTCAAAGAACTTCACGAATGCACTCCTCGCTTCTTTGACATTTTCAAGTCCAAAGGGGGACGTGCCGGCCACAAACTTCAGGAGCATCTGCAGCAAGTCGCACCTCAGGTAGCTTTCTCACACACACAGTAGAAAAACATTTTCATTATTTGGACAGTAAACTTGTGCAGCTGCATTGTGTACACACAGCTGTTAACTGTCTCCCCTTCACCATTTTGGACTCATCTGTATTTCCCTTTTTTTTCACAGTACTCATGTTACTGTAAATCCAACAGCAGTCCTCCGTGGGCTTCCTGTCATCCTTGGAGATGACAATGCACACTTTAAACACATGCTTTGGAACTTGTCTGTAGTCCCTATTATTCAATTCAGCACCACAGTATTGTGTCTCTTCCACTTAGCCTCAATCATTGCTGCTTTATTTACAGTACCAGTCAAAAGTTTGGACACAGCTTCTCATTCACTGTTTTTTCTTTATGTGAGGAGGTGTGATGGTGTGGGGGTGCTTTGCTGCTCACACTCTTGCTCATTTATTCCAAATTCAAGGCACACTTAACCAGCATAGCTACCACAGCATTCTGCAGCCACGTGCCATCCCATCTGCTTTGCTTAGTTGGACCATCATTTGTTTTTCAACAGGACAATGACCCCAAACACACCTCCAGGCTGTGTGAGGGCTATTTCACCAAGAAGTAGAGTGATGGAGTGCTGCATCAGACCACCTGGCCTCCACAGTCACCTCACCTACACCCAATTCAGATGCTTTGGGATCACTTGGAGCGCAGACTGAAGGGAAAACAGCCAACAAGTGCTCAGCACCTCTGGTAACTCCTTCAAGACTGTTGGAAAACCATTCCAGGTGACTACCTCATCAAACTCACTGACACAATGCCAACAGTGTGCAAAGCTGTCATCAAAGCAGAAGGTGGCTACTTTCCACAATCCAAAATACAAAACATATTCTGCTTGCTTTCACACTTTTTTCTTAACTATATAATTTTAAGGCCATTAAAAGTGTTAACTGTCTTTTAGAGCTATTATTTTGTCTGACTATGAGGTGTCCTATTCCCATTGAAATTCTATCTGCTAAACTTCCTGTTAGTTCCTTTAAATGTGGGCTTTAGCATTTCTGGGCACATAATCAAAGATCTTCGCCTCAATCCTGAACTCTCAGCTCTGTATGTTTAATGCTGATGTCATATTCAGTGTTTGTACCACATCTCAAACACTTTTCGCGCTCAGCTCAACTGGACAGTCAACTGGCTGGCTCACGTTTACTTCAGGCAAATCTTCAACGTCCAGACAACCATCGTCGCTGTCATGGGCAAATGCAGCTTTTCTAACAGCTGGGTGGAAGAGCCAGCATTTAAGGACTGGCTCAGCTCTGTAGTAGGGAAGTCAAATAAATCACATTAAATTCAACTTTATTGTCATTACACATGTACAAGGACAAGGTAACCAAATGCAGTTTAGCATCTAACCACAAGTGCTAAAGCAGAAAGTGCGGGATATACAGTGTCTACAGTTTGTAGAACTTACAGTCAACAACATCAGTCAGTCTCTAAATCTGTTGTCTATAGTCTTATATATGTCAAAATCTAAGTCAACGTTAATAAGGTCACTGATTAACACTTGCAACTCAGTGTCCTGATGGTTTTAAAATAATGTGGACTCTCCTGACTCACTGCACCTACAGGCTTCAGGTACTGCAATCATTTTGGAGGGAACAGTGCTGATGGATGGCCTTAAAAACCTTACACATGCCATGTGCCTTCTCTTTCCACTTATTTACGCCCTCAACTTGGAATACCCTCAACAACACAACAACACCTTTGACTTTATTCAAAGAGTGCTTCTGTCACTTGGACACAAGACCCTAAAAGCAAAAATACACTCCCTCCCCCCAAAAATCTTCTCTTGCACTGACTCATTGTCTTCACAATGTCAGTAGAATGTCACATGTTAGGTTTGCTCAGTACTGGGAAAGTGTCCCTTGGTCAGCCCTTTTTTTTGCTGGAGCCAGCCTCATTGCTCTTTCTTCTCAAACAGGCTGCTAAATACTTTGCTGTTCACAAGGAGAAATGTCAACAGCTTTTCTTTCAGCCCTTCTTCTTCCCTCTCTCTTCATGCTGACACCATTGTGGCCATATAGCAGCATTAGGCTCTATAGCCAGTTACCTCCAAATTTACTACATTGGAGCTCAGTCTCCAGTACAGTTAAACTCATCCTCTAAGAATTCACTCACAATGTTCTCAGCAGGTTTTAGCTGTCTCAAATGTCTGCATTACACTTGCACATTACACAGTTAGACTTGTGCACATTCATATCTGCTGTTCATCTTAATGAATTGGACACAATTTCTTCTTCTTAGAGAACAAATAAACTGTTTTTGTGTCCCCTTCAAAATGTCTCTTTTCTTTCAACAACTTAACACTTTTAATTCAGCTGACTTCAAGATTTTCAGCCAATCGCTTTCCATATATTTTCCTAGTAATGTCGATGCTTAACTCAATTTTACCGAGTAGTTTAAACACAATTCTTTTTACAATTCTTTAACAGCTTAAAATTAATGACACACTTAGAAATTTTGAAGCAGTCGCTTTCCTGATTTTTTAAGTAAAGTAAAGCTGATTTTACTTTAAGGAAAGTCAACTTATTATATTTTACAGTGAAGGACTTTTGCCAATGAGGATTTTGTAAATGAATAGAAACCAATGTATCTGTCTGCAGGAGTGGAGTAAGGGACAGTTCACCAGTGAGTAGAGGTTGCAGTGGTGAGTATTAAATGGAGCTCCAGTCACAAAGCGGATAGCAGAATGGTAAATAACATCCAGCTTGTGGAGGAGGGTTTTGGAGGCTGACCTGTAAACTATATCACCATAATCAAAAATTGGGAGGACTGTCACTTTAACCATGAGTTGTTTTGCAGAGTGTGTAAGCGAGGACTTGTTACCATAAAGAAAACCAATTCTAGATTTGACATTTGTAAGCACAACATTTATGTGTGTTTCAAATGAATCATGAGTGAGTCCAGCAGATTTGTGAGTGTCCAGGGTGCGCAGCTCTGCAAGGACCTCAGACTCCAGAATAGGCTGGAAGGAGAAGAGGGGATGTCCTGGAGAAGGTGGATGAGTGACAGATGATGGGGTGGATGGAGAAACATTGGGAGGAGGTGTAATATCCTCAAAAGCACAACCACCTTTGACAAAGTGTCTGTTGAAATAATCCACCACTTTTTTTTCTGTGATCACAATACCATCAGATTTAATAACAGTGGGCAAATGGGAAGACAGATTTTTCTTTTCTATTGATTTGACAGTGTTCCAGAATTTTTGAGGGTCAGAGCGATTGGCAACGAGTTGCTGTTTGAAAAAAGCTGGATTTTGTGTGTCTGACCTGCTGAGTACATTTGTTTCTTATTGCCCTGTATGTCTGCCAGTCTGATGTTTCATTAGAAAAATTTGCTTTACGCCATAGGTTTCTGTTTATGGCCAATAAGCTCAGACAGATCAGAACTGAACCAGGGACTGAGACTGAGAGCATGTTTGTTCAAGATGGCACCCAACAAAGTTTTAAAGTATGTCCAGGCGTCTTCCACGTCAGGGAGAAGACCAATTCTGTGCCATTCAACTTGTGTCAGGTCATATAAAAAAAGTCTCTTCATGAAAGTTTTTCTGTTGGATTTCTTAAACCAAGACTCAGAGATGACTAAAATGTCAGGATTTGCAGTCAGTGCAGCAACTTTTGGGAGGAGGCTGCGTATGTGTGCGACCCATGCTAATGCGCTAACCTGTCAATGGGATTCTCCATGTCACTGATGTGCAGGCTGCAGAAAAGGCTAAATGTGAATGGAGCTGCAGAGTAAGGAGCTCATTCTGAGTGGCCCTCGTGCTACAAGTGATCATTTCACATTGCATTGAATATTATTTAACTCACTGTTTATTGCACATTTTGAAAATTGCAGCTTTGTATTGATACGTACAGTTGAATTTTCTAATTCCTTCTAAATACAGGTTTAGGAGTCAGATGTTTGATGACATGCTAACAGATGTTTGTGTGTCTCTGAAGGTACCCTGACTGGAAACCAAGTGTACCAAGGTCAGCTGGACTCTTGTTCTTCTGTTTCCAATAATCTGTTTTTAGCTGTGAGCATGAGCTGGGGAGGAATCACTCCTGTCAGTAGGCTGCTCCAAAACATTTCAAATGAGGCAACACAAGAAAATGCACATCCATTCAAATGCTGCTGTTTAAGCTGCCACTTGACACAACTTTACTCTGTCATTTCACTGCTTATGTCTGTCACTCAATGTGTTATCCAGTCAGAGCAGACCATATGGCAGCCGAGCTCTGTGGGATCCCAAGGATCGCTCTCCATCCCATTCCGTGTCTCGGAGCCTCTCAGGTTGTCCCACCCCAAGTCCTCCTCACAACAAACACAGGGTGGGCCCCCATCCCCACAGGCCACACGGGAAGCTCTACTCCCCTCACCATCTCCCTCGCTTCCACCACTGCACAGGTAGACCACAGGCTAGAGAGCAGGCACAGCGTCTACAAAGTGGGACAGTGTACAACTCTGTTAAATATTCATTTGCAAACTTAATAATACAAATATGTTGTGAGCTCATTTGCTAAAGTGCTACTGGACTGTTCAGTGGTGCTGCAGGTTCTTAATACACAATTATTTTTTCAGTAATAAATGACTCAGATCAGGGGAAATGTCTGTATGATAGTTTACTCACTTCTAACCTCATCCATCCATTCACTATCCTAAGAACACGGCCATTGCTTGGAGGGCCGCCAGTCCGGCTCACACAGTCCCTCTCACTCACACCCAACCTCCTCCTCCTCCAGAGAGCTCGGGCCTGAGAGGAAGGACAAGGAATCATCACTTCTAGTTTTGGAGCCTTACACAAGAGTGATGTGGAGCTTTCTTTGCTTTCCCTCCTCCCTTTGCTTCGTGCTGTGTCTACAGGGGGTTCCTCTGGCATCGGTGGGAAGCGTCCACACCATGACTCCACTGACACCAGCCGACATCCACCCTCCTCTAAGGCGGCTCACAGCTCCAAACGTGGACAGTCCAACATCACAAGTGTCAAGAGCGGGATGAAGACTGGAACTAAGATGGCTGAGACAGCAAGTAACAAGGCGGCTGACACAGTGGCTGTTTTTCTCTTTTAGTTGTGTAAAGCTTGTCACAGAATTCCACTGTTTTGGACCAAGCTCGGCCACAGCTAACTATGTCTACACACTTCTTTCAGCCTAAAACTAACCAAAGACTAATGCTGTTGCTTTGTAGTGTGCCAGGCCTCCTCCAGCCAAGAAGAAGAAGAAAACAGCCACTCCAGCCTCTCTGGGCTGCGTCTGTTTCAGATGGTCTGCTTTATCTGACAGGCATTCCAAACCACGCCTCGAGCAGGAAGTTACTGACTTGGTCAGGTCCTTTGGCAAGATCAACAACGTGATCCTCAAGCCGTGCTCAGAAGAAGAGAGTGAGAAGAGCCAAGGACAGAAGGTACGTCTAAGAGTATCTACATGTTCATGTGTTTTACAAGAAATTTCACTTTGAGATTTGATGTTCCAGAGCAGTTTCAAACAGATGATAGGAAAAAAAAAAAGAAAAACGAAGTGTAGTTAGTGTTGCAGTTTGCTCATGTTGTGAATATTACGGATAAAAAGAAAGAACATGTTTCAGTAATCAGTCCATTTCTTGAAAACAGATTTTCTGTTTTGTTGTATTAAGATAGATAGATAGAAAGCACTTTATTGATCCCACAGCAGGGAAATTCACTTGTTAGGCAGCTCACAAGCAAAAACAGGAGAAAAGAAAAAGTGCAGTAGTGTGTATGTGATTCAAGTCTATGGAACAATGTGCAAAAAATAGTGTTTACAACAAAACAACACACAAAATACAAAAATAGTAAAAAACAAGTAAAACCTGGCAATATACAAATTTACATAGTGATGGAGGAATGAAGAGTAGGATCCTGTGGAGGAGAGAAAAAAACATATATACATATACACTACTCACAATAAGTTAGGGATGTTGTGAGAGACTCAGTGGATGTCATACATACGGTGTTTGTTTCACTTCAGAGATTTTTGGGATAGGGAGGTAATTGTATTGGGGTGATAGACACACTTCATTTTGTGTTTTCCACGTAATGGTCTCACTGTGTACAGTGTGCCTTACACATTGGGGCCAATACCAAGTAATACTAGAAGACAACCCTTTTCAATGTGGCATCAATTTCAACATTCGGTGGGTATAAAAGGCTGGTGTTGTCAATAAGTCATTCCAAGTTCATCATTCAAACAGCCATGAACACAGGACGTCTCTTGACGGACGAGCAGCGCCACCTGGCCATAGCGTGCAGGCAGTCAGATGTTGCTCGTGAACTTGGTGTGTTATCAGCAGACTTGCATCAAGACACAGACACAGGTTCGCTTTGGTGGAGGAGGTGCAACAGTCTGGGCAGGCATCACCAGTCAGTGCAAAACAGATTTGGTTATTTTAGATGGATCAGTCACTGCACGTTCTTACCTCAGAGACATCATAGAACCCATCATCATCCCCCAATTCCACCAGCACACCCCCAACTTTCTGTTCATGGATGATAATGCTCCACCACATCGCGCCAGAACTGTCACAGCTCCACTTCAGGAAGTCGGAGTGCCTCATTTGTTATGGACAGCAATGTCCCCTGACCTGAACCCCATAGAGCACGTCTGGGACCAGCTGAAGCAGAGACTGGATGATCGTACCCCACCCCCACACCTGGCAGAACTGTGTGTAGCACTTGTGGAAGAGTGGAACGCATTGCCTCAGAACAACATCATGAGGCCAGTGAGGAGCATGAGACGTCGCTGTCAAGCTGTCATTGCGGCAAATGGTGGAAACACCTGCTACTGACATTGTCAATTTTTGTTATTTGGGGTTTTCCTTGTTCTTGTCTAAATTTTTGGGCTAATAAATATTAAACTAATGAAAAGGGTGTTTCTTCTCATTCATTATTAGTAATATCAAAGGGAACTTTTACTTATTTCATTAAAATTCAGACCAAATAGGAAAAGCACTCATGTAAATAACAATTTCCCTAACTTATTGTGAGTAGTGTATGTTGTTCACTCAACCTGCCCATTTCAAACCTGCACTCAGATATGATTATTTCTGACTTCACAGCAAACCTGCTTCAGGACAAGAGAAGGGTCCTGCCGGGGAAGACTCAGGTAGGACAACAAAAAAACGCCACTGCTAGTCTGCAGGCAGTCAGTGCTAATATATCCACATCTATCACTGTCAACAAATACTCAGTATATCTAGTTAAAATCACAGTCTGTTAACTGTACATGATCACATGGAATAAACTGTAGCTTAGTCACATGTAGTCTGGTTTGTGATGTCTTGCTTTTGCTGGCTTGTAGTTGTGATGTGTATGAAAACATACTGAGTGTAGCATCTTTCCCTCCTACTCCCCACTGCAGGAGCTGAGGCTGAACACAAGACGTCTGATGAGGTACAGTTTCCTTCACTTCCATCACATTTTCTTGTGTTTCAGCCTGATACTAAAATCCTTTCAGGTCACTTTCCCCCTCATCAGTCTGAAAACAGAATTTTATGTTTGGAAATGTATTAAAAAGGAAAAGCTAAGTTCAGCTAAATGTCTGTTAAATTCACTTCTGTAATGTTCTGTAATGTCTCCTACAGAAAGGCATGGTGTTGATCACAGGACTTCCTGAGAGCAGCTGCTCAGAGAGTGACATCATCAAGCTGATCCAGCCCTTTGACACGCCCTCGGACCTCATCCTGGCAAAACAAATGGGAAAGGTTGGTGTGATCACACCAGGAGGAGAGGAGAAAACACCTGGACACCAGTAATACATGTAGCCATGCAAGCTGCTTCTGTCATAGCTTAAACTACTATCACAGGCTCAGTGGGACTGCTTTGTGGACAGTCTACACACTCAGTCTGTCCATAGATACTAGTTTCTGGATTGTTGACCTGTTACAAAGTTCATCTTCCTACAGCACCGTGTTAAAAACATCCTTATTGTATGTTAGGTGCTTGTGTCAGTGGCAGACACTGAGATTGCTCAACAGATAGTGAAAGTCCACTCCTTCATCCCCACCAAGATTAAAGACTGTGAGCAGAAGATAATCCATGTCAAACAGCATATTGGCCTCAGCACACTGGTAAGGCCTCTCATCATTCACCCACATCCTTTACAGGACACTCATCATCTTTTTCTCCTCCTCTGCACTAATCTTCTATATTAAATATCTTCCTTTTGTGTGCTTGCTTCTTTCATCTTGTGCTTAGTGCAGCATTTCTACTTGTTTGTGAACCTTGAGCAGTAACTGCTGATTAACAGTAAAAAACCTCTTTACACAGGTGGCTCTCTACAATCTGCTGATGGGATCAGTGGAGCCATTAGTGAGTATTTCTACCATTAGATATTTCTATGCACCTCATCTTATTTATTGCTTGATGTAACAAGGACAGTGCACGTTAATAAACTTTGCTGTAAATACACCAGGGACAAGTGTAGATGATCCAAATGTACATTTACACTAAGCTCTTTAAAGTAATAAACCTAAATCAGGCTGAAGGGTCTTACTGTCAAACTGCAGCAGTAAGTGTTCAGTTGTCCCTGTCCTACATTGTAGATGTAGATAAACAGGGACAGTCCTGTAAAACGTGACGTCTGCTGGAACTTTACAACTAGTTTTTGTTGGAAAATACATTAAAGTAAGAAAACAGTATTTTTCATGGGTATAGTAACATTGCAGAAACCCTCATTTACTGATGGTAATGAATATGTCTTCTGTATATCTTCTGCTTTAGTCTTCTGTAAACCTTGATCCAGTAATTATCATCAGTCAGTGACTGTATGTCCTTTTGTGTCCTCCAGGAGAGTACTGTTCCAGTGGGCTGGAGCAGGCTCTTGGTGATCAGTAATGTCCCCAACATGTCCTCTGGCTCCTCTGAGCTCCAAAAACTGGTGCCACGTTTTGGTATCGTCACCAAGACCCTCGTGCTCAACAACATGGTGAGTGCTGTTTGTCTGTGCAGCTGCAGACATGCTAATCCATGAGATCCTCAGCCACCCCTGTCCTGAATATCCGTGTCCTCACACACAGCTCTGTCCTGGGCTGAAAATCCAAATCACATCTTGCTCTTTATCTGTAAAGACATGTAACATGCTGTTGATGTGATGTTGTGCCTCCTGCTTAGGTCATTTGTGAGATGGCGACTGCAGCCATGGCATTCTCTGTTTACAAACGCTTCCAGACGTTTCCGTGCATCATCCAGAACAACCCCCTGTTCTTCTCCCACAAGCCGGACCCCAAGGCCAACACACAGACAAAAGTCATCACTATGTACCTTGAGTCGTCTGAGGTCAGTAATTGATTGGCAGTGCTTGCTCATTATTCAGTTAGACATATTTCTTATCTACTACTGGCATGATGTCCTGCAGCGTCAGCTCCATGTGCACATGTTTGATGTCACACTGCTCAATAGCTCCTTGTGTCTGCTCATAGGATGCACCTGCTAACGGCAAAAGCAGCCAAACAGCAGCAGCTGCAGAGGAAGAGGAGGCTGTCCATATAGAGAAGTCTCAACCTCCTTTGGAGGAGGTGGAAGAAGATGCTTCTGGGACAGACCAGAAGATGAAGAGCACAGAGAAGACGGCTGGTGAAGACCAAGCTTTGGGAGAAGACGCCAGCAAAGACAGCAGCAGAAGCCATGAGCCTAGCGCTGCTGTTTCCCACTCTTCAGCTGCACAAGACGCAGAAGCAGTCATGGATACAGACATGAGGGAAGCATCTGCTGATAAAACTGTCACAGAGACAGGAGACAATAAAGGAGTCAATCCATCTGAAGCAGGAAAGGACAAGGCTGCAGGTGCCCAAGAGACAAAGGCATCTGTCTTCCATGTGAGACAGCCATGCCAGAGCTACCTATGGTAACATACAGCAGAAATGTGGCTCTGCGCTCGTCAGCCTGTTGTTGGAGTCGGGTTGTTCTTCTGTGTAGCTCAGCCTGTGAGCTTTCATGTCTCTTTTTCATCCCTGTTTCACCAGGTCACTCAAGAAATGGGAGGGAAGGAGGAGAGGGCTAAGAGGGAGAGGGAGTGGGATGAAAGAGCCAGGAGGGAGAGGGAGAAGAGGGAGGAGGAAAGGAGGGAGTGGCAGAGGAGAGAGAGAAAGAGAGCACACGGTGAAGGTTTGTCCGGATCCAGGCAGTCTTTCCGGTCGGAGGGATACAAGCAGAGCTCCTGGACGGACGCACAGCGTAACAGCTCACAGGCTGAGACCAGAATGGTGAGGAGGTGCTGCTGGGTCAAACACAGGAGACACTTAAATGTCTCCTGTGTGTCCTAACCCACAACCCCGTTTCTTTGTCTTGTCATGAAATCAGGTGGAGGACGAGGACCACTTCCCATTCAACATGAGTGACTTTGTGACATTAGATGAAGTAGGAGATGTTAGCGACCTTCCGTGTTCTCCTGCTGTTGTTCCCATGGAAACCACAGACAGGGAGGAGGAGGATGCTCCCATATCTGTCCCTCAGGACACTACAGGGGTACATTTTAGCTTGTGTATATCCCATGAAGCTTTTCTCTACATGTTTGATGGGGGGTGTCCCAGACTTAAATGTCCACAGTCTTATGATGTCAGTCTTTTTCTGGTTTTCTGCTTCTAGGACACACCAATGGAGGTTTCCACAGAAACAGCAGTGTAGGAGCCAAAATGATTATTTGTTTATATTTTTCATGTTTTACACATTTTTTTGTTGGAGTTGTCTCCATCTAGTGGCTCTGCTTGTCACAGAAGGAGATAAAGGCCAGGGATGCCACCTGGAGAAGGGGGCTGGAGCAGGAAGAGACAGTCTTTGACCTCACATCCTGGATTCCTGGCTGCTGCAGACTATGGCCCTGATTTATTTTTAGTCAATCTTTAGTTATCATTAGAATCCTTATTTGTAGTTGCACTTTGACATTTTGAGTTTTGTATTACTTCAGAATTTGTATTCAATTCAACTTTATTTGTCAGCCATCTTTCTGTGGACCTTGGGATTTTTCTTGATGTGCAGAGTCAGACATTTTTGCTCAGCCACCACAGTGGTTCTCAATAGGAAAAGGAAACTAAAGAAATAACCACTACAACAAGTCAAAAACTCCTTCCACCAAGCCAAGAACTTCAGGACCTCCAGTAAAAAGGAGAGGACTGGTTTTATTTGGAGATGGAGAGCTGGATGCCGACCACATGGCCTGACTCTTTGAAAGCATGGTATGTAAAATGATTCGGATCCCTCACCTGGTGGACAATATGGATGATATGAAAAGGAAATCTGCTATAGGAGTGGATTATGTTGTGAAATTCTTCAATATTTAAAAGGTTCTGCTATAGGAGTGGACCGTTATTGTGGCTCATTTGGATAATTTCCGGATAAGTTATCAAACATGGATCATATTAGCAAAGAAAGTGAAGAAGCCAGTATTTCAAACACAGGCACAGAAATGGAGAGAAGAGAACATCTGTCTAAACTAGGGAACTTGAGGAGGTGAAAGCTTGCACATTTAACTAGAAGGAAAAATATATTACTTCAACTTATGGAAGATGCGTCATGTGTGCAAGAAGTTAAAGAGAATTTTCTCAAATATACAAAGATGTTGGATGATTTTAAACACATGAAGCTAATTATGAGCTTTTGACAGGAAAAGAAGCCAGTGAAGATGAATGTGAATGGTTTCAACCTAAGATGACAGAAATAAATGATTTTCTTTCTTCTGTGTCTGAGTGGCTGGTTGGAGCATCTCAGACTGAAGCTGTTATTCTCCCTGAAGTGGAAGTTGCCCCTAAAGACAGCGCATCACAAATCACAAGCCATGTTTCTGGTTCAAGATCTTCCTCTGTTGCATATGCAAGGATATGTGCAGAAGCCGAAAGAGCAGCCATCATGGTTAAGATGGCGGCATTCAAGGAAAAGCATGACTTGGATGAAAAGGAAGAGGTACTGAACAAAGCAATGAAATCATTAAAGCGGAAATGTGAATCACTGGAGCTGCAAACACAGTTGGAAGCCTCATCATCCAAGCTTGCAGTCGCCGCATTTGGCGGAGCAACACCAAGGAACAAATGCAGCAACTAAGCCACCTGTTATAGAGCCACAGATGGGCCCAGAAGCAGAGCCACCTGTTGAAATCCTGCCAAGTGAAGGTAAAGATGCAATTAAAGACTACTTTGCTGAAATGTCAGCTAAAAGTGACACTGCAGATATAGATTTTTGTCTCCAGACACAGCTTATAAAGCTGTTTCCTGTTACAAACTCTCAAGTGTTCGCCCAAAGGAAGGTGTCCACTTTCAGCCTGTTCCTATATAGTCAAATGGACATAGTGCAGAGAGTAAGAAAAGCAGCTCAGTCCAAACATCCAGTCCTCAAAACATTTTTTTAGTTTCATTAGTCTTGAAAATTCTTCAGTGTCAAAATGACATCACATCAATGCTTGTAAAGCAACAACAGCTCTCTACTCTTCCACGCAAAGAAATCCCAATCTTTAGTGGAGATGTTTTATCATATAGACCCTTTATCAGAGCCTTTGAGCAAACAATTGAACTCAGAACTGATAATAGTGCAGACAGATTGTGTTTCCTTGATCACTACACCAGTGGCCTTCCCAGAGATCTTGTTAGGAGCTGTCTTCACATGAGCCCAGATCGAGGTTATGAAAGAGCAAAAGCATTGCTAAAGGAAAATTTTGGTGATGAATACAAGATTTGTTGTGCTTATATTAAGAGGGCATTAGAGTGGCCTGCAGTTAGAGTTGAGGATGCAACATCATTACAAACATATGCAGTTTTCTTGAGTTGTTGTAATGCAATGGAGGAAATGAAGTACTCTGGTGAAATCAACTTGTCATCAAACATGAAAATCTTTGATTATGAAACTGCCTTACAAACTCAGGGAGAGATGGCGCTCTTATGTATGTGAATTTCAGGAGAGGCAAAACAGCAGACATCAATTCATAGATCTTGTTGTGTTCCTTGAGAAGCAAGTGAGGATAGTGTCTGACCCAGTTTATGGAGACATTCAAGACAAGCCCATCAGAGCTAAGGAAAAATTGTCTGTTAAAGCTAAACCCAAATCCCCTAGAAGGAGCTTTGCAGCAAGTGTCTCCACCGCCGTGTTTCAACCCATTCAACAACCTAAAACAAATAACCCTCAAGTCGCTTGCTCTCTATGCAACAAAAATGGCTATGCGACGTCTTCTAAGCCTGAAAAGAAAGTTAAGCAGAAACAGATGTTTCCACAGGGAGTATAGAAACTTTTTAAATGATGTTTTACTGAAAGGATATGCTGAGGTGCTCCCACAGGATGAGTTGGAAGAAGCCAAAGGACAGACATGGTATATTCAACATCATGGAGTCTACCATCCCAAGAAGAAAACACTCAGGGTGGTGTTCGACTGTGGCCAGATAAAGCACATCTGGTCTGATAATGGCACCAACTTAGTTGGTGCTGAAAAAGAGTTAAGAAAGGCTTTGTCCAGCTTAGACTGCAGCAAGATACAAAATGTCATGCTTGAAATAGGAATACACTGGAGCTTCAATCCACCAGGAGCATCTCATCATGGTGGGGTGTGGGAGAGATGAGTCAAATCGGTCAAATGGGTTTTAAACTCTCTTTTACACCAACAAACAGTAGACGATGAAGGTCTCCAGACGTTACCATGTAAAGTGGAAGCAATCCTTAACAACCACCCAGTCACAACTACATCTTCTGATCCCTTTGATTTAGAGCCTCTCACCCCAAACCACATTCTTCTGCTTAACTCTCAACCTGTTCTCCCTCCTGCTGAGTTTTCCAGAGCTGACTCATACACCAGGTGCCGCTGGAAACAAATACAGTACCTTGCTGACTTATTCTGGAAGAGATGGACACAGGAATGTCTGCTACTTATGCAAGAGAGACAGAAATGGTCCAAGGTGAGAAAGAACTTCAACATCAGAGATGTAGTGGTAATAGTCGACCCTACCTCGCCACGATCTTCATGGCCTTTAACAAGAGTCCTGGAAACTAAGCCTGATGCCAATGGACTGGTCCGGTCAGTGAAGCTCAAAACGAAAACAGGCATCATAGAGCGGCCAATTACAAAGCTCTGTGTGCTGCTCGAAGAGAACTAATCCCCTGGAGAAGGGGGCTGGAGCAGGAAGAGACAGTCTTTGACCTCACATCCTGGATTCCTGGCTGCTGCAGACTATGGCCCTGATTTATTTTTAGTCAATCTTTAGTTATCATTAGAATCCTTATTTGTAGTTGCACTTTGACATTTTGAGTTTTGTATTACTTCAGAATTTGTATTCAATTCAACTTTATTTGTCAGCCATCTTTCTGTGGACCTTGGGATTTTCTTGATGTGCAGAGTCAGACATTTTGCTCAGCCACCACAGTGGTTCTCAATAGGAAAAGGAAACTAAAGAAATAACCACTACAAGCAGTATTGGATGCCACAGCGACTCTGCTCAAGTCTGATCAACAAGTATCAAGAGTCCGAACCCGTGAGAGCACCAACAGCTGACTCCTCAGACAGGTCGTCAGGGTTAACACCGGTCCGGTCCTCACCGCTGCAGCATCCACCTTACCAGCTCCACAGGCTGAGTCCTCTCTCAGCCAAACACCTGAGACTGGTACAGCCTCACACTGATTTCACTTCTACCATCAACACAAGGAAACACAGTCTTTCCTAGATATTTTTTTTTGGTTTCAAATTATAAATTTGTCCTGAAATCTGTCTTTATGTTTAGAAATCACACCACTGCCCACCCTGGACTCCACCCCAGAGGTCCAACACCTGTCCGTGTCTGCCCCTGCAGCATCAGGTAACCCACCTGAAGCTGCCCCTGCAGACTCCTCCTCAAACAGCCCAGCCATAGGAGCAGTGACCGCAGAGAGTGAGGACCATAAGAAAGAGGAGAGTCCTCTCAGTCACAGCCAGGCCAAGGAGGAGGAGACCATTCTGGTGTTGGACAAAACAGAAGGACAGGAGAAGATGCAGGACCAGGAGGACAAAGAGACGGGAGCTCCTGCTGCAGAGACGGGTACGCTTTGATTTTCTTTGAAGTAGAACTGTGAGTGGCAGCAGTTCCTCAGTGGGTAGAGAATCAGGCTTGATGATGAATGATGGGACGTTGTCCTTGGGGCAGGTACTTGCCATAAGTCATTGCAGGTGTTTAATAACAGCACCAAGATGAAGACACATGAAGTCCATTTGGAAAATGTTTAATTATTAGCTTATCTGCTTTGTTGAGCAAAGCCAGGACCAGGTCTTTTACCCCTGTGTATGTCCTAGATTGGACTTTAAAGCAGTCCCTGTCTCTTCTAGGAAAGCAACAGGCGTCCAAAGACCAAACAAACGGAGAAGAGGAGAGTATGAAGAAGACATTACAGATGAAAACACCCATGAGCACGGACTACTCCTCCCTCTTTTTTGACCCCAGCAATCCAGTTGGTATGACACTATTTATTCACTCTGACTGTTCATCACTGTTTTCTTTACATGTGTATTTCCACAGCCACTCTCGTGTGTGTGTGTGTGTGTGTGTGTGTCCTCAGGTATGGAGTTCTTAGTCCCAAAGACCTCTTTCTTCTGTACAGTATGTAATCCATTCTTCAGCCGAACCAAAGAAGCTGAGATCAACCACTGCAAAACCATCAAACACTACGAGAACCTAAAGGTAGGCAGCTCATGGTTATTTGTTGCAGTTTCTCCCTCTTTATTCTGCTCCATTTTCACTCTTACTGTGATACAGGTGATAAAACGTCCACGCTGCGTGTTCACAAAGTGTTTTTCCTTTTGTCCTCCTCTTGTAGAAATACCTACAGACTGAGAAGATGGTGAATGTGACGGACAAACCAGACCCCAGCTGAATGTGGCTGTGAAGCTTTTCACTCACTTTTGCCATTCCCCTCCTTTTGTATCGTCTCTTTATTTCTCACTCAAGGTCCAGATTCTCACACTGGTATAGATTAGTCTCATGTCTCCATTTAAATATGACGTCAGTAAAATGTATTTACTAAATTGTGGCTTGTCGCTCATTCACAATCTCAGTGTCTCATAATATTTGATAGAAGTCTGTTATCAATGATTTATAGCATCATAAAACCACACACTGTCATCACAATAACCTTAAAGCAAAGATGAAAATCTCACTGCATCAACTTGTATCTTTACACCTGCACTGATTTTCATTGGCATGTACAGTAAATTGCTAATACACTATTTTCCACTGTCTGCTACTCACACTATTTGCTATTCTATATGTTGCCTGTCATTTACATAGTGCTTATATCCAAAGGGCTTTATATTTGGCTCTTGTTTACCCATTCAAATACACACACACACACACACAACTGATGGCAGTGCTTGCCACTTCTGCATGTGGACAGGAGGAGCTGAGGATCAAACTGCCAGCCCAGTTCCAGCAGCTCCTCCCACAGTGAGAGCCACTGGCCACACGCCTTAGACAACCTTGGCATGACTACAGCCAGTGACGTCCACGCCTCAGTGACTGTGGGGTAAACACTCAAACCAGGGATCCTTTGTGTGGCACTTGTCAAGTCCCAGCTTATTAGCAGGACATTTATGTCAGCACAAGATGGCAGTACACTCTGTTCTAAGCTCAGAGCATCAACCTGTTTCTGACACAGTCTTACAAATCCTTTCATACCTCACAAGGCTTCATATCATCACTTAGATTAGCTTTTCTGTGTGTCAGAGTCTTGTGTTACCGTGGAGTGTCATCAGGTTCAAGGTGACTAAACTATGGCCATAAACTGTTTCCTCACTATGAGTCAAAGATCTTTTCTTACAGATATAGCATAGATAGATAGATAGATGGTGCCTTTGCTGAAAAGAGAGTGAAGTTTCTGTGGAGCAGGCCAAATCACTGCTTTGCCTCAGCATGCTGCTGGGGGCAGTGGCATCCAGACAGGCCAGTCTTCAAAGCGGTCCAACAACAACAAGGTATGACAAGGCCCAGGGCTGGTTAGTCCAGCTTCAGGTGCTAGCTGGGACGGAAGACTTGCACACCAGGGGCAGCACAGTGGACCATTACCTTCATCAAGATTCAGCTTCAACCAAAGGCTCAAACAGAGCTCCTCTCTGCAGTACAGCAACTGTACTAACAACTCAGATAATTATCATGAAATATTTGCAGAAAAATCTTTTGAGATTTCACAAGGTGTGGCTGCATCAGACAGATACAAACAAAACAAATCATTTCTTTTGTTTATTGTTATCAAGAAAAAAAAAATAGCAAAAGTAAATTCTTCATGGCGTCAACATGTCAGTTCTCAACATTGTCGGTATCAAAGTCAACAAACAGCAAAGAATGTCTTTGGAGTCAAATATAAAACCATCACATAACAAAATTCTTATTTAGTACTCCTGCCATTAACACGCAGTAACACTTAAATCCTGGCTGGCATGTTCTCCACGAGCCTTTCATACTGTTGAGGGGTAATCTTCTCCCATTCTTCTTCAATTACTGTTTTTAATTCTTCATTGGGGCTCATGTCCGGGGCTTGAGCTGGGAGTATGTATGTATGTATGTATGTGAGTGACTGACTGACTGACTTTTGGAGCTGCATTTACCACTTTGCCTCATTCATGGCCTGTAACGTGCCTACTTGTAATTTGGATATTTCCTCAGTTGCAAGTTGCTGATGTGGATTCAAGAAGATATTTTCTAGCTAAAGAACTACTGTATGAAAATGAAGGGCAGAGATAATATCATTCTAACTCTTATTTTATTGCCATCAGTTCAATTTATTCATTCATTATACAGCGCCATACAGAGAAAGAGAGAGAAAACTCTCTCTTTCTCTCAGAGAGAGAAGAACTCTCTGAGAGAAAGAGAGAAAAAACTCTCTTTTCTCACTGACGGAAAAGAGAAAAAAAACTTTGAGATAGAGAGAAGCAGCTCTTTCGGTGGAGAAAGAGGGTTAGCGTTACGCAGTGGCGGCTCTACATTGAATTACTCCAAATTAAAGTTATCAGAAATTAAATAAATATACTCTATATACATAAAAGTGGCAAAAATATACACAATCACACATAACAACAGCAGATAAGTAATGATATAGGATAAAAACAATATAATTTTATTATTTGAGAATAATAAAAAAAAAAATCAAAGAATAATATACAAATAAAATATAGAATAAATATTCTGAATAGCACAAATCCTTCATCACACAAATGAAAGCACACTACAGGAAATCTAATTCTAACACTATTGCACTAAGAGCAGCAAAGAAAAAACTCAAACTAAAACCTGAGCTTTCTGGCCTTCCTTGATGCAAAATCATCAATAATGTCATTATACGAAATCTGCTCCCCTATTGAATGATTGATACTGATGACAGCAAGGCCAGTGAGTAGTAGCTTGTGCCAAAACCGCCACTGGCGTTACGGAAAACGCTCTGTTTCTCGCTGAGGAGGGCTAAAGAAGGCCATGCTCTCCTTCTCTCCTCCCTCCTCTCCATCGATAGAGACAGATAGAGAGAGGAAAAGCGTCTCGATCTCTATCTGTCTCAAGGAGAGAGAGGGGAAGCTCTCTGTGTAACTCGCTCTCTGCCTGAGAGAGAGAAGAGAGAGATCTCTTGCTCTTCCCTTTCTCTCTGCCAGAGAGAGAGGAGGAACCCAGAGAGAAAACACAGAGAGGCAAAAACTCTAATAATGTATATACATTATTTCCATTTCAATAAATTTCAGTCAAATTTCAATAAGCATCTCTCTCTGTGTTTCTCTCTCTCGCTCCCTCAGAGAGAAAGAGAGAGCAAAAACTCTGTGTTTCTCTCTCAGGGAGAGAGAGAGAAGGACAGAGTCTGGTGGCCCGGGTCACATTTGTATTCAGTTCTCCTGGATATTAACCTCACAGACGCTCAAAATGAACCGTTATCAGTAAGGATCCGCAGCATGAGCGGAACGAAAGCGACTGAATGCCCCCAGCAAAGACGTTGGTAGCCTGAGACACCGGCGACGCACCGCCACCAGAGCAGTCCCTACCTCCTCAGAAACGTTGAGTCAGTGAAGGAAGGCTCCTCATTTATATCATCTGGCTGCCGCCGTAGTGACGTCAGAGCCGTTGCCTGGGGATCAAAGGCAGATGAGATGGTGACGTCATGAGCCACACCTCCTCTGAGCTGCTGCTCACTGGATGCTTTTTGCTTTTGACTACATTCACAGTTAAACTCTACAAAGTGTTGCGAGTGAAAATCCCAGCAAGTGTAGGGGTGTTCTGATACATCAGTCAGATTGTTGGAAAATTCCAAAGCATTCCAAAGTCAGTGGAAAGAATAAAAATGATCAAGTGCAGCTCTACACTTTGATTTGAACATTTGTCATGTATGACTTCATTTAATACTGTAGGTTCATACATGATCATCCACAGCTGAAGCTCACATTCATGCACCTGTCCTGACAAGATGCTACATGTGATTCATTGTGATCCACCATGTCTCAGCTAAAATGTTTTTCCTTGAGTCTTATTCAAAATGTGACACTGAAAACTGAACCATCTGTGCCAACAGAATGAAGATAAGTTCTGAAAATACCATCAACAAACTCAGAGCAAGAGCTTCATAAATACCTTTATTGCACATTAAAAAGTGGATTCATTTCAAGAATTGTATTAACCATCAATATCAGCAGAAAGGTATGAAAGAATAGAATAAACTGATGAATGGCCACAAGTGTTAAAAATAAACACACATATATACAGTAGCATGTATAGTAGGATTTTATTTCAGCTTCATTTAACCAGGAAAGTCCATTGAGAACCAATTCTCATTTGCAGTGACAACCTGGCCACAGACACAATCCAGTAGATAAGACAAAGGATCACAGTACAAATTCAATACATATCAATCAAAATGACAGTGTAATATGTGCATATATATATAAAGTGAGTTTCATGGTAAATGACTAAAAACAAGTACAAGGATGTTGGATCATGGTTTGTAATGTATTCTTAAAAGAAGAGAATGGTATTAAAGAGCTGAGTTTTACAGTCTGTTGTAAGTGATTCCAGTCGTTTGTGGCAGAAAATTGAAAAGAGAAGCAACCAAAGGAGGTGCAGGCTTTTGGAATGACGAGGTTAATGAAGCTGCTGGAGCCAAGACTGAGACTAGAGTTCTGAATATTGAGCAAAGAGCATAGGTATGAACACTGTAAAATGTAATTGTTAATATAGCTTAAAATAAGAAGTGATCTTAACTGATGTGTGCTTACTTTGCTGACTCTGCTATTTTACACTTAGTTAATAAAACTTTTAGTGAATAAAGTAATTAAAGTCATCAGCCTGAGAAAGTATGAGTGATGAAGAGCCGTCCTCACAACCTGACACCTATGCCCGACAATAGGTGGCAGCACTTGGCTGTGTGACATGCGCATTTCCCGTGAAGACGTGCTTTCGGTAATGGCCGCAAGCACGTTGAAAGCGGAAGAAAGCTTCTGGCTCTGTCCTGTTAAGGTAAGTTGCTGCAAACTGGAAGATTTTACCAGCTTTTTATTTAGTAAGGTCTTTAGGTCTTATGCCGTATGCCTCATCTGTCGGCGAAAGGTTTCAGGTTAACCATGTGTCTTCAGATTGCCAATTCAAATACTCCTAAGCAAGCTGAAATGACACTGCCTTTTTTTTATTTATTTATTTATTTAGCTGGGAGTCGATCCCAACAGACACCACAGAAGTTAGCATGTGTAGATAGCGCGTTAGCTAGCGCTAACATTGTTAGCGCTTTCTCTAAATGTCCCACTTAACATTAAAGGTTTATTGCACCATCTATGGCCGTAGCACTTGATTGAGCAACTGCTAAGAAGCACAATACGTTTGCTTTGATTCTTTGAGTTATCCAAAAATTAGAATGAATGAGTAGTTTCACAAGACCCATGAGAAGGGTTAACGTCGCTAGCGCTAGCTTACACACGTTGATGTAACGCGCACTTGTAAGCTAGCGCTAACGACTTTAGCCCTTCAAAGTCAAAGTCAGCTTTATTGTCAAAATCATATGTACAGGTCATACACAGGTTTTGAAATTGCAGTGCTCCCTAGGCCCACAGTGTTACACTAGATACATTAGAAAAATAGCTATACAAAAATAAAAACATATTCAAGATTCAAGAATCTTTATTGTTATTATGCGAACATAACAATTTGCAGACTCCCGACTTTAAGGCACACATATAAATAAATAACACAAATCCTTAAAAAAGAGCACTTATGAAAATATTAAATATAGTAAGTAAAGTGAAGTGTAATGTCATTTTATCATATAACCATATACTCTCTTATCATGCATTCGTATATTCTCATAAACTTGTGTATTCAATTCTGGGTTAAGTACATACAACATGACCTGTAGTGGCCTAATGTACTTTGTTTACTGTGAAGACACCTGTTATGTCTCCGGTGCCTCAGAGCACAACTTACACTTTATCTCTATTTTATAACCTTCAGATTATTTTGTCTCCCTGCCATCCTGGTATGTGAGAAACAGGCATAAGTCCTCTGGGAACTTGTAACCCGGGCCAGACCTCTGTAGCATTTGGTGATGCTTGAGCTCTGATCTTTCTGCAGAAGTTGATTACTCTGTAAACTTTATTTTATAATAAAACATCAAAAGACAATTACTGTCTAAAGAATTTTATTTCACTTCTCATCAGGAGAAAAGTATTTTTCCAACACAAACTTAGTGACGAGGATGGGATTGGACGTGTGATCTGGACTCTGTTGGAAAGACAGAAAGCCGGCTGCAAAGAAAGATTCCTCCTGTGGGTGAGAAGCTGTCCTCAGACGGAGCCCAGTCATCGCTCCTGTCCCAGAGGATTTAAAGGGAAAGAATCACACACGGTGAGAAGTGTTTTGATGTTGCTTGTGAGAGTTTGCAGAGTTAATCAGAGTGTAAACCGGTATATCTTGCATAAGCACTTGCAGACAGACGTGTCTTGGTTATTATTGTAGTATTTGAGGATTTCTGGTGTATCTGCTTGAGAAAGTGGACCAGTTTATTCTGTAAATAATGTATGTATTTTCATACCTGAACTGGGTTCTGACCCATGTGAAGAGCTAGGCTCTTCTTCTCTTGGGTCAGGCTCTTGGCTCCTCATTTCTTCTGCACATTCTGACTGCAGTCTCTTCACCGCTTCACTTGCCTTTTGCTGACTAACAAATCCATTCTTTTTAAATCTGGGATCTAACAGAGTTGCCAGAGTCATCACACTGAGAGATTCCATGCATAAATAGCGTCAGTTAGCCGCTTCCTCAGGTTTTCAGCCAGTTGCTGAGCAGCTGTTTTTGTCACTGTTGTGGCCTGACGTTGAAGCTCAATGTGGAGCATTCTCATCATGGGAATGACCTTAGACCCAGAGACCCTTTTTCCTCAGACAGTTCTCTTGTAGCTTGGTCAAAAGGAGCAAGAACCCTGAGCATCTCTTCAATGATCTGACATTCTTCTGGAGTCAGTGGAGTGATGTCAGGTTTTAATGAGGCCAGTGACACCCAGACTGCCTCCTTCTGCTCAGTCATTCTTTCAAACATTTGGTAGGTACTGTTCCATCGTGTTGGCACCTCGTTTATTAATTTATGGCCCGGTGTTCCCAGCTGTTGCTGTATTTGAGTGAGCTTCTCTTTAGCAGTCACGCTTTCGATCGAAAGTATGTCACAATGTGTCGTGTTTTGTTGCGTATTTCAGTTATTGTTGGGATTTGATCACATGATTTTCTCACAATTAAATTCAGGGAATGGGCTATACAAATGGTATGCCGTATTTGCAGCATTCGAGCACATGCAGTCATGTTTGCTGCTGCATCAGTGACAAGACACCTGACCTTTCCTGCTATGCCCCACTCCTCCATGAGGCTCCTTTTAACCGTGGCAATGTTTTCTGCAGTGTGTTTCTGAGGAAAATGCTGCACTGCCAAGACTGATGAATGGAGTTCATGGCTTTCTTTGTCCACATAGTGGCCAGTAACAGCTAGATATGCCTCCATATTCATAGACGTCCACATATCAGCTGTTAAAGTAACAGCAACGGCACTCTGGAGGTCCTTTTGGTTTTCTCCTTTTCCTCCTCATATCTCTGGCTCACCAAGTCCTTGATGGTCTGAAAATAACCATACAAATACTGTTACACCAATAAAATATAGTTATATAGTTAGTACAAACATATAATAAAAATTCTTAAACATACCTTCCTGCTTGGTAGAGCATACGAAGGTAGAATAAGCTTCAGGAGCTCCCTGAATCCCTCATTTTCAACAAAGCTGAGTGGCTGACAGTCTTTGATGATCATATTGACCACTGCCTCATCCACTGCTTGCTTGTTAGGAACTGCAAGCCAAAAGTATTTTTTTCCCAAAAGAGTTTTATTGGCATTTTCTTTCCTGATATACTTTGGCGCTGGCATAAACATGTTCAGCCAGTCATATTGTAGTTTTCCATCAATGTAAAAAAAAAAAAAAAAAAAAAAAACAGTATTCATTGCTGCTAAAGAAAAAAAAACAAAACACAAGAAACACAACAACAATGAAGCAGTAACGACAATAATGCTCCTCTCATACAACAATTGCTTCATTAGACATACATATAATTGCCTCTATAATATAATTTGCAAAACATTTGAAATGTTTAATTATTATTGAAATATTAGGAACTGCCCTGTCCACTATCCTTAGCCATCTACCTGATCCCCAGTCAAATCAAAATCCTTCACAAAAATTATAAAGGGCCTCCATATTTTTTCAAACATTTGCTGCTTAGCCTTCAATATATATGTTATTCTTTCTAAAGGAAGACTTGTTAACATTTGTTTAATCCACTGTGCAGTATTTGGGGCTTGATTACTCTTCCATAACAGTGCGATACTTCTTTTTAGCAAACACAAAACCAAGGTCCATGAATGTTCTCTCACTTTTCGTAGTTATGTTTCTCTGGGTACACACCCAACAGAAAGAGCTTAGGATCTAATGCAATTTGCTTTAACAGGATCTTCTCAATAATTTTTCGTACTTCTTCCCAGAACATTTCAATTTTCCTACATTGCCAAATACAGTGAAACAGTGTGCCTCTGCCTTCCATACATTTTGTACATATGTCTGGTACATTACTATTATATCGATTTAGGTCCACTGGGGTTATATACATTCGCATTATCCATTTAAACTGCAATAATTTTAGACGTGTACTTATGGAACATGTATGAGCCTTACTGCATGCTGCCCTCCACTCTTCGCCTGAAATTTCAATTTGTAAATTTTCTTTCCATGCATTAACCTTATATACTGTGCATTCTACTGAGTGAGATATTAATAGCTTATAGATCTCTGAAATGAGACCCTTCTGTATCTTGTCCTTCATCATAATTTTTTCTAGAGATGAGAGTGGAGGTTTGTTGAGGTTATTTTGGGTTACTCTAACAAAGTTTCTTAACTGAAGATATTTGAAGAAATGATTTCTATGAAGACTATACTTCTGCTTAAGTTCTTCAAAAGACATCATAGTATTAGAATCCTGCATATAGAGGCTCTGAATACAATCTAGCCCCTTAGAAGCCCATACTTTAAATGTGGCATCCGCTCTACCTGGCGCAAAAGAACTGGTTGCCCCAAATAGGGCTATGTTGAGATAGCGGGTATGATTCCTTCAAGTACTTATTGACATCATACCAAATCTTTATCATATTTCTTACCATTGGGTTTTTAGTCTGTCTCCCTAATTTTTAACCGTGTTTGAGTGTATGTACAAAGGAAGAGACACTCTAAGATTATAAGACTCCATTTCAGTCCAATGGGGACATTCATTTTTGAGAAACAAAACATCATGGACCTCAGTTGTGCAGCCCAGTAGTACCACAGCATATTTGGACATTTTAAACCTCCCCGGTCAAATGGTAAGTACAGCAAGGATAAGCGTAATCTTGCCCTCTTATTGTTCCAAATAAAACCCACAAATATTTTTTTTTTTTTTAAAAAAGGTCTGAAGGTGGCGGTAGAGGAATGTTTTGAAACATATATAGTAGTTTTGGCAGAACATTCATTTTAGGATATTAATTCTACCTATCATGGATATTGGTTGTGACATCCATCTCTCAGTTAGTTTAGTAATTTCAATCATTAAAGGATCATAATTAGCATTAACAACACCTTCCAAATCTGGCGTAATTTGTACCCCAAATACTTAAAATGTTCCACCACATTAAACTGGATAGCCTCTGCAATTGGGTTTCTTCTCTCATTTACATTAAGGAGTAAAATTGAAGACTTGGCATTGTTTACTTTGTACCCTGAAACTTCACCATATTTTTTAATTAACTGTAATAAGATTGGGATTGATATTTTCAAATTTGACAAAAATAAATGATATCATCAGCATACAACGCTATTCTGTGATCTGAGGGACCAACAACTATTCCTCCAAGTTGTGGATGTGTCCGCACTGCTATTGCCAGGGGCTCAATTGCCAATGTAAATAATAAGGGTGAAAGCGGGCAACCTTGGCGACAGCCTCTGCCAATATTTATTGGTTTTGATATATTCCCATTTGTTAAAATTTCTGCTGTAGCGTTTTTATATATAATCTGAACCCATTTTATAAAGTTATTTCCAAAACCAAATCTATTTAAAACACTAAAGAGATAAGACCATTTGACCCTATCAAAGGCCTTCTCAGCATCCAATGATAAAAGTGCTTTATCTGATGCCTCTTTATTAAAATAAATTATATTCAGTACCCGCCTAACGCTGTGAAAGCCTTGCCTTCCTGTTATAAATCCATTTTGATCTTTATTAATGATCAATGGTAAAACTTCTTGTAGGCGCTTTGCTAAAATTTTAGACAAAATCTTGAGGTCGGAATTGAGCAAACTAATTGGTCTCATATTTTCACATTTATTAGGAGGTTTACCTGGTTTTGGCAATAGAGTGATGAGGGCACGATTCATATATGAGGGAAGACTACCTTCTTGAAATGCCTCTAAAAACATCTCTAATAGTGGTGTTGACAATCTTTCTTTAAATGCTTTATAAAAATCCATAGGTAGACCATCTGGTCCGGGCTTTTCCCTGATTGCATACTATTAATAGCATGTTCAATATCGCTTTTGTAATTTCCAAATCCATCATCTGTTTATGTTCGCCTGAGACATGTGGCATGACCAAGTCATCAAGGAACTCCCCCAGTCTTTGTGAGTCAACCTCATCTCCTGCATCATACAGGTCTTTGTAGTACTGTTTAAAGATATTGTTAATTTCTGAGGGATCTACAATGACTTTTTTGTTTGATATAATATTTGTAATTGGTGTTTGTTTTTCTAATTGTTTAATCTGCCATGCTAATAATTTTCCAGATTTATCCCTTGTTCATAGAATGTTTGATTTAACCTTAAGAGGCTAGAGGCTGCCCTGGTGGAAGACAATTTATTATATTCAGCCCTTAATATTAGCAATTCAGTTTCAAGACTGGGGTCACTTTTCCTAAAAATTTTATCCTGGAGGGTTTTTATTTTATACTCCAAATGCGTTCTCTCTCGCTGGGCCTTTTTTGCTTGGGAACCTATGTAGCTAATGATATGTCCTCTAATAAAAGCTTTGAAGGCTTCCCATTTTGTGCAAGCGCACGTTTGTGTTGTGTTAATTTCGAAAAACATGTCTATCTGACTCGCAATATATTTAACAAACTCTTCATCTTGTAGCCATTTGTGCTGAAATCGCCATCTAGGAGGATCTTTTGTTAATCTATTATCCGTGTAAACTAAACAGGAAGGAGCATGATCTGAAATCACAATATTATCATAGAAACAGTTGTGTATCTTTGCCCTTAGTTCAGATGAGATTAAAAAGAAATCTATTCGGGAGTATGTCTGGAATGTGCTAGAATAGCAAGAGAAGGCTTTGTCTTGCGGATTTAATTCTCTCCATATGTCTTGCAAATTTAGTTCTTTAATAAAATAATGTATAGTTTCTCGACTCCTAGTATGGGATTGATCTAAACCTGTAGATCTGTCTACACTCGGCTCAAAACACAATTAAAGTCCCCTGCAATTATGTGTTTCCTCCTAGGGTTGAAAGCATTAGAAAAAGATTTACAAAAAATTGGGGTCATCTATATTTGGACCATACAGATTTACTAAATTTAACTTTTCCTCCAGCAGGGAGCCTTGTATTATTAGATATCTACCCCATTTGTCTTTAACAACGTTTTCTACTAGAAAGGGACTGATTGATGGATGAGAGTCATGACTCCTCTAGCTCTAGATGAAAAAGCTGCTGTATAAACACCCCTTGCCACCTTCTTACAATCTTTTTTGTTTCCCCTTCCAAAAGGTGAGTTTCCTGCAAAAACACTATTTTGGAATTCATTTCCTTCAGCCTGTTCATAACTTGCTTAATTTTTTTTAGTTGTTGTAGACCCCTGCAGTTCCAAGAAACAAATTTAAGTTTTACCTGAGACATGTTTTATATTACATACTAATAAAGCATATAACCATACTGAAAAACTAAAGAGGAGCAAAACAAAATCGGACTTATGAACAAGAGTCCTACATTCTGAACATGAATATGAACATAAACACGAACATGTCCCTTCAGCCAACATACGTGGCCCCCTCCCCAAAAAAAGTCCGTCTCCTGTTACCGCTAGTGACCGCTCCACACGATGAGGATCAGTCATACCACGCCTGGTTCTTACTCACATAACAACTGCTACTGCTCTAAGATATACATCTTCACTCTCTTCCACGAAAAAAGAAAAACTCCAAATATGTTTCTATGTTATTTCTCACATCCATCAATGTACGTATCAGAACTATAAACTATTATAGACAGTTAGCTCTTTAGTTAGCACAGCTTTCTGTTAGTGTGTACGCTTTATTAACAGCCATCTATTTCTGTATATTATTGATGAATTCCTGAGCCTCCTTTGCAGACTTAAATGTGTAGGTGCGTTCTTTGTACGTTACTATCAGCTTCGCTGGATGGATCACTCCGTGGCGTATCTTCAAGTTCCTCAGCTCCTGGCGGATCGGGTCGAACTGCTTCCTCAGCTGATGTATTCCCGTAGCTAGGTCCGGGTAGATTTTGACTTGCTGGTCTTTGTACCGACATCTTTTTTGTTCCGCATAGCAGAGATAACAGCCTGCTTGTCTTTGTAGCTGAGAAACTTCATTATTAGTGTCCTCGGTGGTGCACCGGGATCCCTCGGAGGTCCAACTCTGTGCGCTCGCTCAATAACCACTGCTCGGGCGATGTGACGTCCCAACACCTCGGTATCCACTTCTCTAAGAAGGTGCCCGGTCCCGACCTTCTACTCCTCCGGGAGACCAACCAGTCTCACGTTGTTAAGACGGCTTCTTGTTTCCAAGTCTAAAAGTTTATCCTCCAGTGTCTTATTTTTCGACTCAAGCGTGTACACTTTAGCTTGCAAGCTAGCAACTTCGCCTTCAGCATTAGCTATTCTTAGTTCCGCCTGTGACACTCTGTTGTGTGCATTCATTTACTTCTTTTCTCATATCTGTTAATGCCGTCATTACTCCATCAAATCTTCCGAAAACTCAGTTTTTATGGAGTCCAGAACCGTCAATATTGTGTCCGCCTTCTCACCTCCAAGTTCCCCAACTCCACTTGAGTTTTCCTCCGCCATTTCTCCACCGCTGTTCTGTGTTTCCCTGCCAGCTCGAAACTCAGTTAATTTTGGCTGCTTCGACACTTTGCTCCTATCTTTACTTAATTTCCCAGGTTTCGACATCACAATTAAGCGCTTGTTGTAAGAATACTTTAGAAGAGAGTGATTTTAGAAGTTATTTTAGTAATCTTAGCAGAGCACTATAAAACGCGTTTCTCACATGGCCGCCATAACCGAAATCCCACCCACGTGATTCTTTCTTAAAGCAATACACACCGATCTGAGTTTTCCTCTTGAGCTCTCGGCACAGTGCTTGATGCACCAGTGTCGCTTCGTCCCATCACTATTGTATACTTCTTTGGAGATTGAAAAGAACAAAAGAGCAATGAAAGTGTGGATAGAGGAAGCAGAACGTAGAGAAAAGAAACACAAAAGTACATGCCATATTCAAACATCATCACCTCCACCAGCATCATCCTCATCCCCTGATTCAACCACATCTAAACCTGATGCTTTACAGACCAGGACTGTGTCACAGCTGAGAGAAGAACTCCCACAGCTGGGTGAGAACACATCTGGGGACAAAGCTCCATTAAATGATCTCAGACGACACGCTGTACACGCTGAGGCCACTATCAAGGATCAACCGAGGAGAAAGAAAGACAGAGTTGACAAGGATCTACACACGGCAGCCTTAACCATATACAGGGGTGCCCAACCTGTGGCTGGCGGACGAGGACGTGGCTGGCGGACGAGGACGTGGCTGCGGACGTGAATACGGTGGAGGTGGACACTGGCAATATGACCCCAACATCTGTTTTGACTGTCATCAGCGAGGACACTGGGCTAAAGACTGCCCATAGAAGAATGGCTCTGTGCAGACTACAACTGCTGCAAAGTGAGGGCGGAACGGGGCACGAGGAGAGGAGCAATCTGACCGCAGCAACACTGACTCACAGACTACAGGAGGTAACACACACACACTGCTTGCAATAAAGACCAGCTTTGCTCACAGACTACAGGACATGTCACCTAATTCACTACACTGCACAGAGGAGAAATTGAATATGACATGTATTTATTGGACAAAGAAGGCTGCTGCTGTCTCTGTATCTCTCATTCACAAGATGAACTGTTTGATGGTGCGTCCCCACATGTGTCGCTGGCAAAACCTGCCCACTGGACATGGCAGGATATGGGACCATGGACCGCAGACAACAGACCCTCTCTGATTTCAGGTCCATAAATGTGGATCCCAGAACACTGTACAGCGAAAGGGGTGATGTATATAAAACATACTTCTACTGCCTTTGTCGACAGAACAGTTTGTCTGATTCCTAATACACACACCACACCTTGCATGCTTTTACATGACACATCAGTTGACATGGCTGAACTATCTGAGGTGCCGCCCTGTTTGTGGGCGCGTCACAAATATGACGTGGGGCTTATTGAGGGAGCCACACCTCTTGTAGTTCACCCAAAATCAGATTACAGACCATGCATGAAACAATATCCATTCAAACCAGAAGCGTTAAATGGTATCAGGCCTGTTTTGATTCACTTTTAAAGGCTGGAGTTATAGTCCCGTGCGATGACTCCCCTGTCAGAACACCAATTTTTCCAGTTAAGAAAATCCCAGATGCAGATCAACCCACTGAGTGACGACTTGTGCAAGATTTGCAAGCAGTAAATGCTGCAATATATCCTCGCACGCCTCAAGTTTCAAATCCACATACAATTTTGTCGTTAAATCCACCTAATGCCACTCATTTCTCCGTCATTGATCTTGCAAATGTTTTTTTCTCCGTTCCCGTTCATCCAGACAGTCAATTCTGGTTTGCGTTTTCTTTTGATGGTAAAGGCTACACTTGGACTCGCTGTCCACAGGGATATTCAGAAAGTCCTGGAGTATTCCACTGCGTGACAGTTTACAGAGCCTCCATTTGCCTTTAGGTTCTGCCATTGTTACAGTATGTTGATGATTTGTAGTCCATCACAGGAAGCATGTAAAACAGATACAATAGCATTGCTAAAACACCTAGCAAACAATGGCCATAAAGCTAGCTTGTCAAAACTGCAGTTTGTTTAGACTTGTGTTCCATATTTGGGTCATGTGATCACAGCAGAGGGCAAATCCCTCTCTCCCAAACATATTGAAGCAGTTCAATCTGTATCAAAACCAACCACCAAAAAGCAAATGAGTTTCTTTGGCATGACGTCATATTGCAGACAGTGGATCCCAAATTATTCAGAGAGAGAGAGGCACCTCTCTCTTCCATGATTCATGGTAACAGTCTGTGTGCACATGACAGACTGACTTGGACTGACCAAACTGACAGAGCCTTCACTGACTTAAAGGCTTCTTTGCAGGCTGCTCCAACACTGGGGCTGCCAAACCCTGACTGTCCCTTTACTCAATTTGTTGTCCAGAAGGACGGATACATGACCTCTGTTTTGACACAGGAGCATGGGGGTAGACTGAGAGCTGTAGCTTATATTTCCACCAAGCTTGATGCTTTTGCTGCTGGTCTCCCTCTTTGTCTGCGTGCTGTAGCTGCAGCAGAGAAGGCTGTGGTTGCATCACGTGATATTGTTGGTTATGGAGATTTGACTCTCAGGGTTCCTCATGCTGTTGCTCACATTCTGCACACACAGAAGACCTCTCATCTCTGCACAGCCCTGGTTAAGATATCACACTACTTTGCTTGATATGTCTAACATTACTGTCAAAGGATGCAGTGTACTTAATCCAGCAACTCTCCTGCCAACTGCAGCAGATGGAGAACCACAACTGTCTTCAGATTCTTGATGACGTTTGCACACCCAGACCAGATCTTTCTACTCAGGTCATACCAAATGCAGACATGGAGCTGTTTGTGGATGGTTTGGCGTCTTGCAACGTGGACACAGGTGCTGCTCAAGTGGGTTTTGCATTAGTGACACCACATGACATTTTGCTCAGTGGCAAACTGCCATCACATTTTTCAGCACAAGCTGCAGAACTTATAGCTCTTACTGAAGCCTGTAAACTGGCTTCAGGTAAAACTATGAATATTTACACAGACTCGCGTTATGCGTTTGGAGTGGTGCACGATTTTGGGGCCCTCTGGCGACATGGAGGATTTCTTACATCTTCTGGCAAGCTCATCTCACACCATAAACTTGTGTCTGCATTGCTGGATGCCATCCTCCTTCCAGCATCCATCTCTGTGATCAAATGTGAAGCTCACACTAACAATTCTGACCCTATTTCTACAGGAAATGCTGCAGCAGATGCTAAAGCCGCTGCATTGTCTGCTTCACCTTTCACAGTTAACTGTTTGCTGTTGTCTAACACTCCTGACACCTGCTCATCTGCTGATATTTCTGTTCTGCAGTCTCTTTCCACTCCTCAAGAGCGCACCATGTGGTCAAAATCACGTGCCACATTTAAAGACTCAGTGTGGATGGGTCCAGATAACAAACCTTGTTTGCCACGTGCTCTTTTCCACTGTTATGCTAAACTGTCCCACCATGTGGGCAAAGGGGGAATGTGTGCTGCTGTTAATTCATCATGGTACACACGTGCTTTTTCACCTTCTGCACAGGACTTTTGCAGGAAATACATCATTTGTGCAGCCAACAACGCATCAGGGGCTGTTCATATGCTGCCTGCTGGTCATCCACTGGCTGACAAACCTTTTGATCATTTAATGATGGATTTCATTGAACCAACACCAAGTGAAGGGAAAACATACTGTCTTGTAATTGTTGACATGTTCAGCAAATGGGTTGAAGTTTCCAAACAGGATGCTGGAGCTGTGGCTAAAGCACTACTAACTGAAATTATTCCTAGGTGGGCAATTCCTTCAGTCATCAGCAGTGACAATGGACCAGGTTTTGTCAACCAGGCCCTGAAAGAAGTGTCAGACTATCTTGGGTTTGACCTACGTCATCATTGTTCATATCATCCACAGAGTGCAGGTGCTGTTGAAAGAGAAAATGGCACCATTAAAGCAAAACTTACTAAATGCACCAAAGACCAGTTTCAGTCTTTCGTGGGTTAAAGCCCTTCCACTGGTGCTTGTCCACATGCGCACGCCAATCAGAAACAAACATGGTTTGAGTCCATCTGAAATCTTTTGGTAGGCCCCCTCAGACAGGTGGAGGTCCAGTTATGCATCCTCCCCCTTACCATAGGTGCATGTGATGATGCTATGTTGAGATACTGTGCCAACTTATCTACAACCCTGTCAGCATTGCATTCACAGGTGAAAAGTGCCCTGCCATCTGCAGCCACAGCAGTCCTCCACAACTTACAGCCTGGAGATTGGGTTCTCATCACAGACGCCGTCACTGGAAACAAAAGCCATTCCAGGACCCGTTCAAGGTTCTGCTGACCACTGAGACAGCTGTAAAGGTTGCGGAGAAGGCCGCATGGGTACACGCCAGCCATTGCAAACAGGTTCCTGAACCAACAGCCGACATCTTGACACCAGAGGAGTAAAGCTAAGGAGGTGACACAAATTCACCTCTAGACCCAGAGTAATGGTCTAAGAATAAAATTTACTCATCTAGACGTTGAGGAAGACAACTGGGGTGTACGCCGTGCGCTGCCCCTAACCTGCAGCTGCGTTGGAACCATCTGCAATATAAGAGTGAGGGGTGAAAAGCGCCCTCCTCCACCAGTAGCATGCCAAAGCTCTGTGTCACCAACGAGAGCAACAATGGAGCCCAGACCTTGGCATCCCTTCAGGGGGCCAGGATGGTGCGGTCTCAGAGGTTCAACAGCTTTGCTTATACTTTTAGCTGTATTTGTGGTATTTGTTATTTTTTTTCCACACATCGTACACCACCAGCTAATGTTCATAACCTAACCAGTGTGCATCCTAATGTGTCACAATTCCGAGCGCACATGCGCACTCCACGCTCTGTTGATTTATATGAAACTAATCTGTGGACATCTTGGCTAAATTTCACAGCTCAACAACTGTATGGAGGTAATACGTCCTGTTTTATGTGTGCAGCAGGCAGACCCAGAGTGCTTATGATAGGTATTCCATTTGAAGGAGATGATTGTGTTTCCACCAGTACTAATTTGTGTAAGCACGACTGTTTACTAGCTCGAGGAGTCCGCTCTAGAGTCTCCTCTTGGTCCTCATGTAATCTAGGATCCACAGCAGGAAGACTCCCGCCGCCCACAAGGACATCTCCACCACCTTTAAACAACACACACATTGTCTGTTATTATCGCCCCACCGGTAACCAGTCCGTCGGAAATTGGACGGGGCCCTGTACTCAAATTGTAGTGGTGTATGGTATGGTATGAGTGGATAGGTAAGCAAACCTATCCAGTTCCTGATGTTTTCTGGGTTTGTGGAGAAAATAAATTGCGTTCTGTCCTGCCTTTCAATTGGACAGGTTTGTGTGGCCATGTAATGCTGGTACAGGAAATTGTTGTCATTCCTGAACAAAGGTTCCTTGCAGTCACTGACTTTTCACCAGCAGACGCGAGATGTATTTGGAATGGACCCTAACATATACATTGATGAGATTGGCGTTCCCCGTGGTGTGCCTAATGAATCTAAGGCTAGAAATCAAATAGCTGCAGGGTTTGAATCCATTTTTATCTGGGTAACGATGAACAAAAATGTCGACTGGATCAATTATATCTATTACAATCAACAGCGTTTTTTCAATTACACTAGAGACTCCTTTAAAGCCCTAGGACAGGGGTCGGCAACCCGCGGCTCCAGAGCCGCATGTGGCTCTTTCATCCCTCTGCTGTGGCTCCCTGTGACTTTGGAAAATAAAGAACGAGTATTAAATTTAAATGTTTTTTTTTTTAGTTCGTTCGTTTTTAATATAATTCTAAATTTGAAGATTATGGTGATCTTGTAACTTTAAAATAAAACGTTTTTAATTTTTTGTCGCTCAAAATATGCGTCACAACCCCGATGTGCGACACCCGGCGCACAACATTTTCAGGTTGAAAGCTGGCGGCACGCTCAGTGCACGCGATGAAGTGATGGCGGAACACAGAAGCAGGCGGCGTGTTTGGGTCGCTGCAGGTGGATAATTTAAGTTTGGATTTTATTTCATAAATACGAGGAAGACTCAAATAGACATTGAGTGTTTTATTTGAAAGTTAGCATCAACCAAGCGTCTTTTGTTCGGAGTTCAAAATGTTTTTGAACTTCGAGTAGCAGTTCATTTGTTTCATAAATGCAACACACTATAGTTTTTTTTATACATAGCATACAGGTAAAAAGAAAAAAAAGATATATGCAGTGTTATCCTCATTTTAGATGTCAAAAGGGTTTTGTGGCTCCGGGTGTTTTCTCTTCCTGTGGGAGACGGTCCAAATGGCTCTTTGAGTGTTTAAGGTTGCCGACCCCTGCCCTAGGAGAACAACTACATGCCACGTCCCTAATAGCTTGGCAAAATTGTATAGCACTGGACATGTTGCTGGCTAAAATAGGTGGCATTTGCGTTATGTTTGGAGAATCCTGTTGTACATTCATTCCCAACAATGCTGCCCCCAGTGGTAGCTTTACACAGGCACTGACCAAATTAGAAGCCCTTACAGTAGAGTTAAAAAACAATGCAGGTACTGACACATGGATGATGGACTGGTTTGACAGTAAGTTTGGTAAATGGAAATCAATTATCGTGTCTGCTATCACTGGTATACTTATTGGTGCAAGTGTGTTCAGTCTGATTGGATGTTGTATTATTCCCTGCATTAGAAGTCTCATTGTAAGGTCTATTGATAGGTCAATCACACACCAGCTGGCCTCTCTGGCTGAGACCCATCTCCTGTCAGATGTCGAAAACCCCACTGATTGGATTTCTCCTTTTTATGATGATGATGATGAAGATGATGTTTAGGTTTTAAGTTTTTGTATTTTCCCCCAGCTTGCTATCAACCTAAGGATGTCTGTGTCCTACAAAAACAGCTAAATGCATATTTTAACATTTATTAGCTAATGATGTGTCTACTTAAACCTAAAGGAATGTAGTCACTGATGATATGATAAATACTTGTATATACTTTGGTGTGGCCATTTTATGGCCAAAGGGGGAATTGTAATGCCAGTTTATCATATAGCCATATATTCTCTTATCATACACTTGTATATTCTCATAAACTCGTATATTCAATTCTGTGTGAAGTACATACAACTTGACCTGAAGTGACCTAATGTGCTGAGTATGTTGTTCATTGTGCTTTGTGAGGACACCTGCTTATGTCTTGGACAAAGACTGTCTATTCTTTATCTTTGTTGCTGTCCGGTGTCTCTGAGCATAACTTACACTTTATCTCAGTTGCTCATTAATTTTATCACTTGACTTCCAGCTTGTTTTCTTTCCCTGCCATCCCTGCAATCCTGGTATGTGAGAAAGAGACATCAAAAGCCCTGGGAACATGCAGCTTGGGGTCAGACCTCTGTAGCATGTCATGCTGCGTGAGCTCTGTCCTTTCTGCAGAAATTGATTACTCTGAAGATTTTATTTTGTAATAAAACCTGAAAAGACAGTGATTGTCTAAGGAATTTTATTTCACTTCTCATCAGGTGGAAAGTGTTTTTCCACCACACCGTGCATCATCCAGAACAACCCCCTGTTCTTCTCCCACAAGCCGGACCCCAAGGCCAACACACAGACAGAAGTCATCACTACGTACCTTGAGGCGTCTGAGGTCAGTAATTGATTGGCAGTGCTTGCTCATTATTCAGTTAGACATATTTCTTATCTACTACTGGCATGATGTCCTGCAGCGTCAGCTCCATGTGCACGTGTTTGATGTCACACTGCTCAATAGCTCCTTGTGTCTGCTCATAGGATGCACCTGCTAACGGCAAAAGCAGCCAAACAGCAGCAGCTGCAGAGGAAGAGGAGGCTGTCCATATAGAGAAGTCTCAACCTCCTTTGGAGGAGGTGGAAGAAGATGCTTCTGGGACAGACCAGAAGATGAAGAGCACAGAGAAGACGGCTGGTGAAGACCAAGCTTTGGGAGAAGACGCCAGCAAAGACAGCAGCAGAAGCCATGAGCCTAGCGCTGCTGTTTCCCACTCTTCAGCTGCACAAGACGCAGAAGCAGAAGCAGTCATGGATACAGACATGAGGGAAGCATCTGCTGATAAAACTGTCACAGAGACAGTAGGAGACAATAAAGGAGTCAATCCATCTGAAGCAGGAAAGGACAAGGCTGCAGGTGCCCAAGAGACAAAGGCATCTGTCTCTAATGGCAGAGCAGTTTCCATGGAGACAGCCATGCCAGAGCTACCTAAGGTAACATACAGCAGAAATGTGTGTCTGCGCTCGTCAGCCTGTTGTTGGAGTCGGGTTGTTCTTCTGTGTAGCTCAGCCTGTGAGCTTTCATGTCTCTTTTTCATCCCTGTTTCACCAGGTCACTCAACAAATGGTTAACGCGTTGCTTGTGGAGTGCCCAACAAGAACTGGCAGCCATCCTAACAACGTAGCAGCTTCCACCTGTGGCGTGAAGGGAGACACAAACAGAGACAGAGCAGGACAAAAAGTCAGCAGAGGGGACAAAAGAGGCGGCCAAGAACCACACAGAGGAGGAGGTGAAGAAGCAGGAGAGGGAGAGGAAAGAGAGGGAAGCCAGAAAGGAGGCGAGGGAGAGAGAGAGGAAGTAGAGGGAGAGGGAGGAGGAAAGGAGGGAAAGAAAGAGAGCACACGGTGAAGGTTTGTCCGGATCCAGGCGGTCTTTCCGGTCGGAGGGATACAAGCAGAGCTCCTGGACGGACGCACAGCGTAACAGCTCACAGGCTGAGACCTGAATGATGAGGAGGTGCTGCTGGGTCAAAACCTGGACACTTAAATGTCTCCTGTGTGTCCTAACCCACAACTCAGTTTCTTTGTCCTGTCATGAAATCAGGTGGAGGACAAGGACCACTTCCCATTCAACATGAGTGACTTTGTGACATTAGATGAAGTAGGAGATGTTACCGACCTTCTGTGTTCTCCTGCTGTTGTTCCCATGGAAACCACAGACAGGGAGGAGGAGGATGCTCCCACATCTGTCCCTCAGGACACTACAGGGGTACATTTTAGCTTGTGTATATCCCATCAAGCTTTTCTCTACATCTTTGATGGGGGGGGTGTCCGAGACTTAAATGTCCACAGTCTTATGACGTCAGTCCTTTTCTGGGTTTCTGCTTCTAGGACACACCCATGGAGGTTGCCATAGAAACAGCAGTATCGGATGCCACAGCGACTCTGCTCAAGTCTGATCAACAAGTATCAGAGTCTGAACCCGTGAGAGCACCAACAGCTGACTCCTCAGACAGGTCGTCAGCTTTAACACTCGGTCCGGTCCTCACCGCTGCAGCATCCACCTTACCAGCTCCACAGGCTGAGTCCTCTCTCAGCCAAACACCTGAGACTGGTACAGCCTCACACTGATTTCACTTCTACCATCAACACAAGGAAACACAGTCTTTCCTAGATATTTTTTTTTTGTTTCAAATTGTAAATTTGGCCTGAAATCTGTCTTTATGTTCAGAAATCACACCACTGCCCACCCTGGACTCCACCCCAGAGGTCCAACACCTGTCCGTGTCTGCCCCTGCAGCATCAGGTAACCCACCTGAAGCTGCCCCTGCAGACTCCTCCTCAAACAGCCCAAGGATTCAAGGATTCAAAGGATTCAAAGGCTTTTATTGTCAATTCACCATATGTCAGACATACAGGGGAATCGAAATGTTGTTTCTTCTCTCAACAATGTGCATTTTACAATATAAATAAACAATTTAAATAAAACCAGCTAAATAAACAAACTTTCACTACAATATAAATATATAGTAAAGAAATATATGGAAAACAAATATATATATATATATATATATATATATGTATACATATAAATATGAATATGAAAATTGCAGCTTGCTGAATAGTGCAAATGGTTATATAAATGTTTATAAATGTGGTTATGTGCAAGTTATGTGCAAGTTAAGCCCAGCCATAGGAGCAGTGACCGCAGAGAGTGAGGACCATAAGAAAGAGGAGAGTCCTCTCAGTCACAGCCAGGCCAAGGAGGAGGAGACGGTGCTGGTTTTGGACAAAACAGAAGGACAGGAGAAGATGCAGGACCAGGAGGACAAAGACATGGGAGCTCCTGCTGCAGAGATGGGTACGCTTTGATTTTCTTTGAAGTAGAACTGTGAGTGGCAGCAGTTCCTCAGTGGGTAGAGAATCAGGCTTGTCCAAATTGACCTCTTCTTCAAGTGTTTGAGATGATGGGACGTTGTCCTTGGGGCAGGTACTTGCCATAAGTCATTGCAGGTGTTTAATAACAGCACCAAGATGAAGACACATGAGGTCCATTTGGAAAATGCTTAATTATTAGTTTATCTGCTTTGTTGAGCAAAGCCAGGACCAGGTTTTTTTTTTTTTTTTTATCTCTGTGTATGTTCTAGATTGGACTTTAAAGCAGTCTGAAAAAGACTGTCTTTAGGGTTTGGACCTCTGTCTGGTGTGCACATTTAAACACTGGATCCAAGAGCCATTTCAATAATTTATTTGGGAAAGAAACCCAGGCATGAGAGAATTTCCCAGTCTGTTCAGACACTGCCATGTCATGTGTGAAGTCCTCAGCTTACACAATTACCAGCCAGTGGACCTCAGGCAGCAAATATTCCAGGCAGGCACCCCAGACACATGCTCCCCCCAGTTTTCCAGCCTCTTCCCAAGCATCACACAGCGTGCCATATTCTACCCAGGTCTCTGTAGCCCAACAGCAGCAAATTCAAGTGCCACGATCCCATGTGTACCCAAGCACACTGCCTCCAACCTGTGCACTCCAGAGCCAACCATCCTTACCCCTTGTGCATTATACTCAAGCCCCCACGGTCTCTGTACAGCATACACCAACCCCATTACAGGCAGAGTACGGGCATTTCACTCATACTGCCCAAATGCAACCTCGTGTTTACTCATCCCAGTCTGCATATCCCCCCTCAATCACAGTTATCCCAGCCTGCCCCTGCTCCTCCTTCTCAGCTTGTTCCCATGCATCAGCACCAGCTTACTCTTCCACCAGCCCCAGCTTTGCTTAATGACTGACCCAGATATTCTTCACGCATTGAAGTACCCTCATTCCCCAACTTCACGCAGGAAGGCCCCCATGAATTTGCAATGTTGAAGATGGCTCTTAACAATCTTTTACCTCCAGATGAACCAGAACTGTACAAGTACCATATTCTATTAGACCATCTGCACCTGAGTTCAGCCCGCCATATTGCTCTCTCATATGCTCATGACCCACGACCCTATACCATGGCTCTGGCAGCTTTAGAGCAGCAGTATGGTCAGCCACACCACCTTGCTCTAAAAGAAATACAGTCCATCCTGAATCTTCCCAGAGTTCCTGCTGGAAATGCAGAGAGTTTTCAAAGGTTTGCAGTTAGAGTGAGTCTCTTGGCCCAGAGGGGGGAGCAGAACTTGCTTGTGCATCACATGTACATCGGTTGCTGAGTAAGTTACCAAGTGAGTTTGTGGCTAACTATGCAAGATATGCTCGCACAGTTCACCCTAATGAACACTATAATCTGGTACATTTCTCCCTATGGCTCCAAGAAGAATCAGAGTGCCAGGCCGTCACAGCCCAGGTATCCACTCTTCAAATAAGTTCTTCTCAAGCCCCCCGTAGAGAGTATAGTCAGAAATCGAAGTTTCCTCCTTTGTCCTGTTATGAGATTCTTTAACACAGTCCCTGTCTCTTCTAGGAAAGCAATAGACGTCCAAAGACCAAACAAATGGAGAAGAGGAGAGTATGAAGAAGACATTACAGATGAAAACACCCATGAGCACGGACTTCTCCCTCCCCCTTTTGACCCCAGCAATCCAGTTGGTATGACACAATGTTAGAAAAATCCTAACCAATTCAGCCAAGACTCAGAGACGATCAGAGCTTTTAGAATTTATTCTTGCAAGAAGGAGTCTACATCAACCATGAATCAAGAATGATATCGTACTCAAAGGAGAGAAGTCTCTATGTCTTCTTTATACACACAGGAGCTCACCTCCACTTCGAGCTGATAATTAAAGTCATAGTCTAAACATGCATACATGCAGCCGGTCTCCTTGAGTGTCTGACTCTGTATCTGTGTATGAAGAACAATATGCACCGGACAGGCTTCCATATCTGTCTCAAAGGAACAATGTGTGCCTTGCTGTAGTTCAAGGTATTGTAGGTCAGGCTGCACAGAATATAACAGTGGTATGTCCATCCCATTATTTTTCCATCACACTATTTATTCACTGTGATTGTTCATCACTGTTTTCTTTACATGTGTATTTCCACAGTCACTCTCGTGTGTGTGTGTGTGTGTGTGTGTGTGTGTGTGTGTGTGTGTGTGTCCTCAGGTATGGAGTTCTTAGTCCCAAAGACCTCTTTCTTCTGTACAGTATGTAATCCATTCTTCAGCAGAACCAAAGAAGCTGAGATCAACCACTGCAAAACCATCAAACACTACGAGAACCTAAAGGTAGGCAGCTCATGGTTATTTGTTGCAGTTTCTCCCTCTTTTATTCTGCTCCATTTTCACACTTACTGTCATACAGGTGATAAAACGTCCACGTGTGTTCACAAAGAGTGTTTTTCCTTTTTTCCTCCTCTTGTAGAAATACCTGCAGACTGAGAAGACGGTGAATGTGACGGACAAACCAGACCCCAGCTGAATGTGGCTGTGAAGCTTTTCACTCACTTTTGCCATTCCCCCTCCTTTTGTATCGTCTCTTTATTTCTCACTCAAGGTCCAGATTCTCACACTGGTATAGATTAGTCTCATGTCTCCATTTAAATATGACGTCAGTAAAATGTATTTACTAAATTGTGGCTTGTCGCTCATTCACAATCTCAGTGTCTCATAATATTTGATAGAAGTCTGTTATCAATGATTTATAGCATCATAAAACCACACACTGTCATCACAATAACCTTAAAGCAAAGATGAAAATCTCACTGCATCAACTTGTATCTTTACACCTGCACTGATTTTCATTGGCATGTACAGTAAATTGCTAATACACTATTTTCCACTGTCTGCTACTCACACTATTTGCTATTCTATATGTTGCCTGTCATTTACATAGTGCTTATATCCAAAGGGCTTTATATTTGGCTCTTGTTTACCCATTCAAATACACACACACACACACACTGATGGCAGTGCTTGCCACTTCTGCATGTGGACAGGAGGAGCTGAGGATCAAACTGCCAGCCCAGTTCCAGCAGCTCCTCCCGCAGTGAGAGCCACTGGCCACACGCCTTAGACAACCTTGGCATGACTACAGCCAGTGACGTCCACGCCTCAGTGACTGTGGGGTAAACATTCAAACCAGGGATCCTTTGTGTGGCACTTCTCAAGTCCCAGCTTATTAGCAGGACATTTATTTCAGCACAAGATGGCAGTGCACTCTGTTCTAAGCTCAGAGCATCAACCTGTTTCTGACACAGTCTTACAAATCCTTTCATACCTCACAAGGCTTCATATCATCACTTAGATTAGCTTTTCTGTGTGTCAGAGTCTTGTGCTACCGTGGAGTGTCATCAGGTTCAAGGTGACTAAACTATGGCCATAAACTGTTTCCTCACTATGAGTCAAAGATCTTTTCTTACAGATATAGCATAGATAGATCGATCGATCAATGGATTTCTGTGGAGCAGGCCAAATCACTGCTTTGCCTCAGCATGCTGCTGGGGACAGTGGCATCCAGACGGGCCAGTCTTCATAGCGGTCCAACAACAAGGTATGACAAGGCCCAGGGCTGGTTAGTCCAGCTTCAGGTGCTAGCTGGGACAGAAGACTTGCACACCAGGGGCAGCACAGTGGACCATTACCTTCATCAAGGTGGGAGAGAAGATTCAGCTTCAACCAAAGGCTCAAACAGAGCTCCTCTCTGCAGAACAGCAATTGTACTGTCAATATCACCAGATAGAAGAATGTAGCAAATTCATCAATTCAATAATCACATTATATATATATATATATATATATATATATATATATATATACAGTGGTGGAAAAAAGTTTTGGGACACCATTCAAATTTCGCACAATCTCAAATATCATGAAATATTTGCAGAAAAATCTTTGGGATTTCACAAGGTGTGGCTGCATCAGACAGACACAAATCATTTCTTTTGTTTATTGTTATCAAGACAAAAAATAGCAAAAGTAAATTCTTCATGGTGTCAACATGTCAGTTCTCAACATTGTCGGAATCAAAGTTAATAAATTGCAAAGAATGTCTTCAAAACTGAGCAAAAAATAAATTAACCATCACATAACAAAATTCATATTTAGTACTCCTGCCATTAGCACGCAGTAGCGCTTTAATCCTGGCTGGCATGTTCTCCACGAGCCTTTCACACTGTTGAGGGGTAATCTTCTCCCATTCTTCTTCAATTACTGTTTTAATTCTTCCAGATTCTTTGCTTAAAACAGACCTTTTGATAATCCAGCAAAGATTTTCAATGGGGCTCATGTCCGGGATTGAGCTGGTCACTCTAACACCTGGATATTGTGCTCCTGCAGCCAAGTTCTACTTGACCTGGATGCGTGGCAAGGGGCATTATATTGCCCAAACATCCGCTTTCCACCTCCACTGTGCATTTCTGGCGTATGTATGTATGTATGTAACTTTTCGAGCTGCATTTATCACTTTGCCTTATTCATGGCCTGTAACGTGCCTACTTGTAATTTGGATATTTCCTCAGTTGCAAGTTGCTGATGTGGATTCAAGAAGATATTTTCTAGTTACACCTAAAGAACTACTGTATGAAAATGAAGAGCAGAGATAATATCATTCTAACTCTTATTTTATTGCCATCAATTCAATTTATTCATTCATTATACAGCGCCTTACAGAGAAAGAGAGAGAAAACTCTCTCTTTCTCACAGAGAGAGAAGAACTCTCTGAGAGAAAGAGAGAGAGAAGAACTCTCTGAGAGAAAGAGAGAGAAAAAAACTCTCTCTTTCTCACTGAGGGAAAAGAGAGAAAAAAACTTTCTCTTTCTCTCAGAGAGACAAGAACTCTGAGAGAAAGAGAGAGAAAAAACTGCGGACAGAAGAGAAAGAACAGCAGAGAAGTTGAGGTAGAGAGAAGCAGAGAAGAGAGAGAGTTCTCTCTCTCTCTCTTCGGTGTGGAGAAAGAGGTTAGCGTTACGCAGTGGCGGCTCTACATTGAATTACTCCAAATTAAAGTTATCAGAAATTAAATAAATATACTCTATATACATAAAAGTGGCAAAAATATACACAATCACACATAACAACAGCAGATAAGTAATGATATAGGATAAAAACAATATAATTTTATTATTTGAGAATAATAAAAAAAAATCAAAAGAATAATATACAAATAAAATATAGAATAAATATTCTGAATAGCACAAATCCTTCATCACACAAATGAAAGCACACTTCAGGAAATCTAATTCTAACACTATTGCACTAAGAGCAGCAAAGAAAAAACTCAAACTAAAACCTGAGCTTTCTGGCCTTCCTTGATGCAAAATCATCAATAATGTCATTATACGAAATCTGCTCCCCTATTGAATGATTGATACTGATGACAGCAAGGCCAGTGAGTAGTAGCTTGTGCCAAAAACCGCCACTGGCGTTACGGAAAACGCTCTGTTTCTCGCTGAGGAGGGCTAAAGAAGGCCATGCTCTCCTTCTCGCTCCCTCCCTCTCCATCGATAGAGACAGAAAGAGAGAGGAAAAGCGTCTCGATCTCTATCTGTCTCAAGGAGAGAGAGGGAAGCTCTCTGTGTAACTCGCTCTCTGCCTGACAGAGAGAGAGAGAGATCTCTTGCTCTTCCCTTTCTCTCTGCCAGAGAGAGAGGAGGAACCCAGAGAGAAAACACAGAGAGGCAAAAACTCTAATAATGTATATACATTATTTCCATTTCAATACATTTCAGTCAAATTTCAATCTAAATTTAAATAAGCATCTCTCTCTGTGTTTCTCTCTCTCTCTCTCCCTGAGAGAGAGAGAGAGCAAAAACTCTGTGTTTCTCTCTCAGGAGAGAGAGAGAAGGACAGAGTCTGGTGGCCCGGGTCACATCTGTATTCAGTTCTCCTGGATATTAACCTCACAGACGCTCAAAATGAACCGTTATCAGTAAGGATCCGCAGCATGAGCGGATCGAAAGCGACTGAATGCCCCCAGCAAAGACGTTGGTAGCCTGAGACACCGGCGACGCACCGCCACCAGAGCTGTCCCTACCTCCTCAGAAACATTGAGTCAGTGAAGGAAGGCTCCTCATTTATATCATCTGGCTGCCGCCGTAGTGACGTCAGAGCCGTTGCCTGGGGATCAAAGGCAGGTGAGATGGTGACGTCATGAGCCACACCTCCTCTGAGCTGCTGCTCCACTGGATGCTTTTTGCTTTTGACTACATTCACAGTTAAACTCTACAAAGTGTTGCGAGTGAAAATCCCAGCAAGTGTAGGGGTGTTCTGATACATCAGTCAGATTGTTGGAAAATTCAAAAGCATTCCAAAGACAGTGGAAAGAATAAAAATGATCAAGTGCAGCTCTACACTTTGATTTGAACATTTGTCATGTATGACTTCATTTAATACTGTAGGTTCATACATGATCATCCACAGCTGAAGCTCACATTCATGCACCTGTCCTGGCAAGATGCTACATGGGATTCATTGTGATCCACCATGTCTCAGCTAAAATGTTTTTCCTTGAGTCTTATTCAAAATGTGACTCTGAAAACTCAACCATCTGTGCCAACAGAATGAAGATAAGGTCTGAAAAAAACCATCAACAAACTCAGAGCAAGAGCTTCATAAATACCTTTATTGCTTAACTGTATTCATTTCAACATTTGTATCAACTGTCAATATCAGTTTTATTTTTCCCAACTAGTTATTGTAAATGAACACATATTTAATGTGCCTTATTCATTTGTGGTCACAGTTATATTGAATTTCAAATAAACCTACTGTAACCCCCAACAGTAATGGCACTGAGTTCATTTTCTATGAACTACTCGTCAGGTTTTTCCAGATTTACCATAAAGCTCATAATGAATCTAACAGGATGCTTTGGTGAATTAATGTTTTCAGTGTCATTAAAATTGGTACAAGTAAAAAAGACACATGAGGAAAGCAGACATTCCAATATAGACAGCAACATTAAATCAACATTTCTATTATTTATGTAGCTGATTAAAGCTAATACAGAAATGGAAATTAATTACAAATTGTGGGAAAAACCTCTATCAGTGTGTTCTTGGATGGTTACAATAGAGTGCAAACCAGATAAGGTATGAAAAAGAAACAGCAACAAACTCAGAGCAAGAGCTTCATAAATACTTTTATTGCACATTAAAAAGTGGATTCATTTCAAGAATTGTGTTAACCATCAATATCAGCAGAAAGGTATGAAAGAATGGAATAAACTGATGAATGGCCACAAGTGTTAAAAATACACACACATATATACAGTAGCATATATAGTAGGATTTTATTTCAGCTTCATTTAACCAGGTAAGTCCTTTGCAGTGACAACCTGGCCACAGACACAATCCAGTAGATAAGACAAAGGATCACAGTACAAATTCAATACATATCAATCAAAATGACTGTAATATGTGCATATATATACAGTGAGTTTCATGGTAAATGACTAAAACAAGTAGCCTACAAGGATCTTGGATTATGGTTTGTAATGTATTCTTAAAAGAAGAGAATGGTATTAAAGAGCTGAGTTTTAGAGTCTGTTGTAAGAGATTCCAGTCGTTTGTGGCAGAAAATTGAAAAGAGAAGCAACCAAAGGAGGTGCAGGCTTTTGGAATGACGAGGTTAATGAAGCTGCTGGAGCAAAGACTGTGTGACATGCGCATTTCCCCGTGAAGACGTGCTTGGTAATGGCCGCAAGCACGTTGAAAGCGGGAAGAAAGCTTCTGTCTCTGTCATGTTAAGGTAAGTTGCTGCAATCTGGAAGATTTTATCGGCTTTTTATTTAGTAAGGTCTCTAGGTCTTATGCCATATGCCTCATCTGTCGGCGAAAGGTTTCAGGTTAACCGTATGTCTTCAGATTGCCAATTCAAATACTCCTAAGCAAGCTGAAATGACACTGCCTTTTTATTTATTTTGCTGGGAGTCGGTCCCAACAGACACCACAGAGGTTAGCATGTGTAGATAGCGCGTTAGCTAGCGCTAACGTCGTTAGCGCTTTCTCTAAACGTCCCACTTAACATTAAAGATTTACTGCAGCATCAATGGCTGTAGCACTTGATTTAGCAACTGTTAAGAAGCACTATACGTTTGCTGAAATTCTTTGAGTTATCCTAAAAGTTAGAATGAATGAGTAGTTTTACAAGATCTATGTGAAGGGCTAACGTCGTTAGCGCTAGCTTACAAGTGCCCATTACATCGTGTATAAGCTAGCGCTAGCGACGTTAGCCCGTCAAAGTCAACTTTATTGTCAAAACCATATGTGCAGGTCATACACAGGTTTTGAAATTGCAGTGCTCCCTAGGCCCACAGTGTTACACTAGATAAATTAGAAAAATAGCTATACAAAAGTAAAAACATATTCAAGATTTATTGTCTTTATTGTCATTATGTGAACATAATGAAATTTTGCAGACTCCCGGCTTTAAGGCACACATATAAATACATAACACAAATCCTTAAAAAAACACTTAAATATAAACACAAAGTATAGTAAGTAAAGTAAGTAAGTAAGTAAGTAAAGTGCAGCTTAGTGCAAGTCCAGTGTATGGAATGCTGTGAGTGTTTGATTGTGTTCTGTGTGGTTGTCAGCATCAGCAGGGGTTGGGGTGGTGTTGGGGGCATGTGTGAGGGTCCTGTATGGGGATGGGATTTGAGTGTTGTCACTGCGATGGGACTGTTGCTTTTACAGCTCTGGGGAAGAAGCTGTCCCTGAGTCTGTTGGTGATTGTTTTAATGTTCCTGATGGAAGCGGTACAAACAGTGCGTTGCCCGGGTGGGTGGGATCTGTTGCAATGCGTTTGGCCCTTTTCTGCTCTCAAGCAGCGTAAACTGAGTCCAGATCTGCTAGTCGACGGCCGACAATCCCCTGTGCTGTGTTCACCACCCGGGTTAAGTGCTGTGCAGCTGTCATACCACACTGTCACACTGAGGCACAGGATGCTTTCGATTGTGGCCCTGTAAAAGTTTGCCAGCAGCTGAGAAGAGAGTCCAGTCCTCTTCAACTTCCTGAGAAAGAAGAGCCGTTGTTGGGCCTTTTTCACCAGGTGTGTTCACAGACCACGAGAGGTCAGAGGAAATGTGGATGACCAGGAACTTTGTGCTGTCCACACGCTCCACCGCCTCCCCATGCAGACAGGAGCGTGTTCAGTCTTCCTGGACCTCCTATAGTCCACTATGACCCTAACCCTTCAGGGTCAGCAATGTCCGGGGGAACAGTGTTAAAGGCTGAGCTCAAGTCCACAAATAGCATCCTAACATAGGTGTTAGGATGCTGCAGGTGAGTCAAGGCCGTGTCAAGTGCTAACCAGCAACTCCTGCCAGTTGCTCAGCGCATGACTTCAGGGTACGACCTGACACCTTGTCTGGACCTGCAGCCTTGTTGATGTTGATCCTCCTCATGGCGGAGGTCACTTGGTGCAGCAGCAGGATGAGAGGCTGATGCTGCACCTCTGGCTGAGGTAGATGTACAGTCCTTCTGCTGCTTGGAGAGTCCAAGCGTGCCAAGAAGCTGTTTAAGATGTGATCATGGCCGACCTGCTGGTCGCTGCTCTTGTAATCCGTGATTGTCCTGATGCCTTTCCACATGTTACGTGGCGTGGGTTGTTATCATTCAAGTGCTCCTCAATGCGCTGCTTGTAGCTGTGTTTTGCCACCTGATGCCCTTTTTTCACTTCTTTCCGGGCCCTGCTGTAAGCCAGCCTATCTCCTGACCTATAGGATGCATCCTGGGCTTTTAGCAGGGTCCGCACTGTGTTGTCCACTGTGTGTTATATAAACATAACACTATCAGATAGAGAAAGAGAACTTAGTAGAGAAAGAAAGGGCTTTTATATAATACAAATAGACTTGTATATAATACCAATAATACAAATGTGTGTCACAGAATTTGTGTGTGATTTTAGCTCAATATGTCATTTGATCAGCAGCAGGGCACATAGCAGCAGCTGAGTTAAAGTGCAGGTGCAAGTTCAGATCAGACCGGTGGTGTGTGTGAGTGTCTGTAGTTCTCCTGGGGGGGGTCAGAGTACGGTGTGACGTCTAAGTCACGTCCACGATTGGATTTGATTATGATTCACAGTGCTACGATTCAACGATTATCGATGCATCCCGATGAATCTTTTTTTCCTACATAGAATGTTTCTTTTCTCACTCTGTAGTTACTTGTAAAATAATGTATATTTTAAATGTCCATTCACTGAAGTAAAACATGTTTATCGCTATCTTTTCTTTATTGTTAAATGAAAACACAGAAGGTGCCATTTTTCAACTTAAGCAATTTCTCATCATTTAGAAAATAGAAAACTTCTTTGAAACAAAATCTTTAACATTTTTCAGATTGCTGTAAAAAATAATTAGTGTTCAGCTAATTCAATCTGAGTGAACACAAAAGCTGCCCTTGTCAGTAAAAAAAACAAATGAGCAGCATAGAAACCTACAAACTAAGCATTTTGCTGTCCACAATCAAAAGCAGCTTTGAAACCAATATTCTACAACATTCCTTTAGATGCTGCATTAAACTGTTAAAGCTCAATTAAATGCAAAAATGTGGTAATAAGAAGAAACAGCAGTAACCATATGCAGTCTTTGTATGCACTGTAATGAACACAAGGAATGCAAGTGTAACAGTGAGGCAAATGTGCGCCTATGCTTCATCGCCATCATCACTATCATCACTCTCTGGATCATAAACATACAAGTGCTTGTGCAAGAACAAGAGCTGGTCAACATGCTTTGAATCTAGTGTGCTTCTCTGAGCTGTTACTATATCTCCTGCTGTAGAGAATTCTCTCTGCAGACACGCTGGTGCCAGGAATGCACAAGTATCTTTTAGCTAACTTGGAAATCAGAGGATAGATCACTTCATTGTTTTTCCACCAGCAGAGAGGGTCCTCTGTGAGAGGGGGTGTTTCAGCACAGCAGTACTTCCTCCTCAGCTCTGGTGTGCAATGACTTGGGCTGCTGCTGAGCTGTATCATGGAGAAATACTGATAGGAATTAGCATCAGCCACCAGCCAAGTGTTGACACAGAATAATAATTTACTATTGAGGCTCTGGTGAATCTGAACATTTTTCTGTGTATAGAGCTTCACATTTAAAAAGTTCTGCTCCTACTCTGATCAGAGAAAGGTGACCCTAGCAGATTCTCTAGCAGAGAAAACAATGAAACCTTTCTTTTTGGAGCAGGGCTCTGATGTGGCTGCTCTTCACTGGTTGCTGTTGAGCTGACTGTGTTGTGCTCTGTTACTCTCACCTCTTGCTGGATCTTCACAATGAGAAAACCAAGTTAACACACAAGAATCTTACATGTTGAAATCACAATTTCAGTATCTTGAAGAGACTTTTTACAAGTTAGATTAAAAAAAATATATAAATAGCAGTATTACGTTTAATGTTGCAGCCTCAGCAACCACTCTTCCATACATCTCTGCTCTCTCCTCCTCAGAGAGGAAAGGCAAAGCCTGGAAACGTGGGTCAAGGGCAGAGGCTGTGTGTAGTGTGTTCCTCTCCTGCTCACTTCTATACCTCTTGCTGAGGTCGTCATTGATGGCCTGTTTTATGTCCCGGACCAGTGGTGAATCTTCAGTACTGAGCTTTGTGTTCTGGGTTAGCTTGGCGTGCACAGGAGCAGTCAAACATACAGTGGGATTTTTCTCCTGAGACATGAGTGTAGTAGCATCTTTCATAGGTTTGAGGGCAGTGATGACATCCTCTGCATTTGAGACATCCGCTTCTGTGAGAGTGACAACGTCAGAATCTTTTTTCCTCACCTGAGGAGAGAGCAGGGTGGTGCAGATAGCTGGCTGTTGCTCCAGGAACCTTTCAACCATCTCATATGTACTATTCCATCTAGTGCACACATCTGTCTTCAGCTTGTGGTTTTTGAGGCCAAGCAGGTTCTGGTTCTCCTCCAGCAGATGGGTGGCAGTGGTAGGGCTGGGCGATATGGACCAAAAGTCATATCCCGATATCTTCAGGCTGAATATCGATTTACGATATATATCCCGATATTTTTATCACAAAGTGAGAGCAAATGTTCAGTCAAAGTCAAAGCCAAATATGACATGTCACATGTCACGATTAATTTATTTAACCTCTATTTAACAATCAGTTTTTCAACAGAGACCTGGTCGAAATAGCAGCATAAAACACAAAGTAAAACACCAATAGCCAAGTGTAATATGTGACCGAAGCACTGCATCCTCAGCCACCCATTCAGCTCTGGAAGCGGTGCTGAGAGCTCCAGGTTAGCAGCTTGCTTGGATCAGATCACATCAGAATCAGAAAAAACTTTATTAATTCCCGTGAGAAAATTTTTTTGAAGTCACACGAGATAGCAATGAATGCACTCGGGTGCGGAGTCTGTAACCGGGCTATTGCAGAGTGAATGACGTCACACGCAGCGGAGGGAAACATAAACTGCCACCATGATAACATGAGAAAACTCCCTGGGCAGATAATACGGACGAATTCCGACAGCACACAGTTCAACATCCGGGCCACAGATGCGCTCCTTCACGGTGATGTGAGCGGGTTACACCACCGATTATTCACCAGAATGGCAAGCCCTCCTCCTTTGCGCTTACCGCTCCTGGCGCAGTCTCTGTCGGCACGGACCGTGTGGAAGCCCCTGATGGTAGCGTTATCATCAGGAACATCCTGGTGTAGCCATGTCTCCGTGAAGCACATCACACTACACTCACGATACTCCCTCTGACTCTGGGCCAGCGCCATCAGCTCGTCCATCTTATTTGCGAGGGACCTCACGTTCCCCATGATGATAGAGGGAGACACGGCTTAATACTTCTCCTTTGATGTTTCAGAGCCTCCCTCTTCCTCCGTAACTTTTTGTTCCTCTGCATCCCGGTGTGTCTTGCGCCAAATTTCAACAGGGATCTCCTCTTGCCTTGTCAGTGAAAAAGCCGGCTTGAGGTCTAACAGCTGATCCCTGGTGTAAACAATGCGGGCCGTGTGGTGTTGTTGTTAAGCGTCGCTTCGCCGAAAAAAAATGTAACGCATACGGCAAACAAAAGCCCCAAAAATCTCACAACCCACATGTCTCAGTGTGATGAAAAGAAAGTAATCCAACGTATTAAAGAAAAATAACGAAAAGTGCCTCAAAGATAAGAAAAGTAGAATAAAAGTGAAAGAAAATCGGGAGCTGCCGTAACAGGCTGCACACATAGTGACGCATGCGCACTGGATGGATCAAGGATCACAGCGCAAGTTTGAACTATATCGATATATACGATATGGCCTAATTTCATATCCCATTTAAAAATATATCGATATATCTTTTATATCGATATATCGCCCAGCCCTAGGCAGTGGTGCTGTGATGAAAAAACGTGGTAATCCGTCTCACCCTCCCCAGGAGCCTTGCCACAGCAGGCAACTTGAGTGCTTTCTGAGAGGCCAGGTTGAGAGTGTGAGCATAGCATTTCACGTGTAGGAACTTTCCCAGTTGAGCATCAACAGCCATATTTGATGCGTTGTCAGTGACTAACACCAGATCTTTGTCTGTAATCTTCCATTCTTCTGCTACTTTCTGCAGCAGCTCAGCTGCATTTGCACTGGTGTGACTCTTACTCATCACTCTGGTTTGGAGGACATGACTTACTAGCTCCCAGTTGTTGCTCATCTCACGCATAAAGTGTGCAAGATTCACTTGCAACTGATGTCCACGCATCACACGTCAGAGCGACTCTGCCGGCTGTCTTTAGAAATTCCATCACCGTGGTTTTAGTCTCGTTGTATAGTTTCGGGATGGCGTTCTGTGTGAAATATTTTCGCTTCAGGAGTCTGTATCTGGGGTCCAACGTCCGCATCATAGCTCAAAATCCCTTGTTGTTGACAACTGAAGTTGCGACGGAAGCTGTGATTTGTTTTGCCCTTTCAGAGTTTGGAGGATGTTTAGAAAATCCTTCTTCAATTGTTTGTTGGTTGGCAGCAACAACCGACGTCTCATCTAATTCTGGATGCAAACAGGGCAAGGTGTTGCCTCATATTTGTTGTGTTGCCATTGTACTTAATTTTTGTTTTACACGCTTTACACAAAGAGTAGGTTTTGTCAAGGCCCTTTTGTCCTCATGCTTGTAAAACCGAAATGTCTCCACACTGCCACTTTTAAACCCGACTGGTGGATTGCTCGCTGCGAGACATTAACCGCCGCCATCTCTTGGACTGAGCTCCGGGGTGGAGGCGCAACTTTTTTTTCCGTTTCGAGTTCAGCATCCTGACAGCTTGGTGGACCACACAGTGATGCAGCTGGTCAGGATGCTCTCCATGCTGCCTCTGTAGAAACTGCACATGATGGGGGCTGGGGCTCTGGCTCTCCTCAGTTTATGGAGGAAGTAGAGTCACTGTTGGGCTTTGCTGGTCAGTGATGCAGTGTTTTTGACCAGGAGAGGTCTTCTGAGATGTGCACACCAAGGAACTTGCTGCTGCTAACTCTCTCCACAGCAGCACCGTTGATGGTTAGTGGAGTGTGCTGGCTGGCGTGCGCTCTCCTCCTTCATCTTCTATGTCATGCATGACTAACTGTTCCAAGCACTTCCTGTCATCCTTGGAGATGACAATGCACACTTTAAACACATGCTTTGGAACTTGTCTGTAGTCCCTGTTATTCAATTCAGCACCACAGTATTGTGTCTCTTCCACTTAGCCTCAATCATTGCTGCTTTATTTACAGTACCAGTCAAAAGTTTGGACACACCTTCTCATTCACTGTTTTTTCTTTATGTGAGGAGGTGTGATGGTGTGGGGCTGCTTTGCTGCTCACACTCTTGCTCATTTATTCCAAATTCAAGGCACACTTAACCAGCATAGCTACCACAGCATTCTGCAGCCACGTGCCATCCCATCTGCTTTGCGCTTAGTTGGACCATCATTTGTTTTTCAACAGGACAATGACCCCAAACACACCTCCAGGCTGTGTGAGGGCTATTTCACCAAGAAGGAGAGTGATGGAGTGCTGCATCAGACCACTTGGCCTCCACAGTCACCTCACCTCCACCCAATTCAGATGCTTTGGGATCACTTGGAGCGCAGACTGAAGGAAAACAGCCAACAAGTGCTCAGCACCTCTGGGAACTCCTTCAAGACTGTTGAAAACCATTCCAGGTGACGACCTCACCAAACTCATTGACACAATGCCAACAGTGTGCAAAGCTGTCATCAAAGCAAAAAGGTGGCTACTTCTCACAATCCAAAATACAAAACATATTCTGCTTGCTTTCACACTTTTTTCTTAACTATATAATTCCATCTGTGTTCCTTCATAGTTTTCACGTCTTCAGTATCAATCTACAATGTACAAAGTCAGAAAAATAAAGGAAAACCACTGAATCAGAAGTTGTGTCCAAACTTCTGACTGCTACTGTACAAATTTACATCATCAAGTATTCATTTACATTACTTCATGCTAGGGGTGGGCGATATGGCAAAAATATCACATCACAATTTTTTAATGGTAAAATCACGATCACGATTTTATCACAGTTCATTTTTTACAGTGAAGTTAATTTAGAACCAAACTATTTTCTTTGTAAAAACTTAGTTATAAAGGCAAAAAAAGTCACCTCTTTCCACCGTTTGCTGCTTCTCTCATATGTCCTGCTTTTATCAAAGGTTTGTGTTATAGTTGGTTGTTTCTGTGTAATGTCTTTAGCCGTTACCACTGGCTGATGTGTGGTCGGCCTCGCTGCTTGGCTCTCAGCAAATTATTTTGGATGCTGCCTCTTCAGGTGGTTAAAGAGGTTCGTTGTGTTTGCGCTTTCTGGGCTCAACCTCTCTGACCTCCGGCATCTGATTGACTCTGTGCATTTTTCTCTGAAGAAGATTTGAACACTTAGAATTTTTCAAGAAGACAAAAACTTAAGAGAGATAAGATTAAGGTGTGGGGACTCAGCCGGACCTGGACCCAGCTTCAACTGGCCCTTGACGGGGTTCAACCATCCAGCCTGAACGAGCCACATCAATACTACATGATAGAAGCAGTGAACATACTCCAAAAACAACATCAACAACAACATATCATGGCAGCATAAGAGAAAATGATTACTTATCAGCTCAGAGATCACTCGTTGCTTTATGGTCCTCATCTCCTCTGTGCTCATGTATTTTGCTTTGAACCTGGGATCAAGGAATGTTATGATGTTCAGCAGGTCCTGTGTGACTTGATATTTTCACTGAGGTAGCTCAGGATTTTAGCTTTCAGTGATTTGGTAAGGTCACTGTCCTCTTGCTCCTCAGCCAGTACTGAGGTGTTCAGAATATGGAGAATGGGTTTCAGGTATGATATGCTTACATATTGCTCAGCTGACAAAGCATCCGTGAAGTCCTGGAGTGGGCTGAGAGCCTTGTTTACAGATTCCAGGACATCCAGCTCTTGCCATGAGGGCAGTAGCTGTCGTGCTTTGCGGTCTGTAGAGAGAAGCTTGGTCAAGGCACGTTGTTGTTCCAGGATTCTTGCTATCATTTTCTGTGTGGATCCCCATCGTGTTTGGCAGTCTGTCACCATGGCATGTTCTGGGAGGTTGAACTCCCTCTGTGCCTCCTTTAAAGCTTCTCTTTTCCTCCAGCTATGGGAGAAGTGGCCCTAAGCTTCCTGCATATCCCAGTAGCCCTGCTGGTGCGGTGAGCTTCACTTTTACAGCATTTTCTGTAAAAGAGAAGAGTGAAAGACACCCATGAACTTCTCTTTTCCTCTTTACATTCAGACACATGCAGTATTATCTCAAACAACTGAGTCTTATACAGTAACAAAGGTCATTGTTTGTAAGTGTGTGTGTACAAAACAGCTTCTGTCAGACATGTTTATGATTTTTGTCAAAATTGAAATCTAAAATAATTTGACTTTCACTAAGTAGAAAGCGCAGGGATCATTTTTCCATTTACCAAAGTGCTGTTTGAGACTATGCAGGGCTGATAATGCAGCACCAATTTGATCAGATAGGGCGAGCTAACAAAATACTGATAAATAAAATGAATAAATAAAGAATTGGCAGACAGCAAGGTTAAAGAGTGTAGAAAGAATTAACTCGATGGCAAGATGAAGTCTGTGGCCAAAACAGTGGAATCTTTGCCAGTCATTAAGCTCCACGGCCTTTATGATGTTACTAGCATTGTCTGTAGTGATTGTAACGTGACGTTCCTCGCACAGCCTCCACTTTTCCAAAGCCTCCTTCAGGCCTGATGCAATGTTTTCTTCTGTGTGATCCTGAGGGAAATACCATGTTTGCAGGCAGCGTCTTATAAGCCCAAAGTCATCGTCGACAAAGGGGCGGTCAGGCTTAAATAAGGTTCCATGGTTCTGCTTGACCACAAGTCTGTTGTGGCTGAATAAAACTTGACGGTAGCCATTTCGGCTTGAACCTCACTGCGGCGTTTGTTGTAGAGTTCGGGGATAGCGGTGTGGGAGAAAAAGTTCCGCGAGGGTAGCTGATATCTCCTGTCCAGTGTGCGGATCATATTTTGAAATCCCTCCTTATTAACTGTATAAATCGGCACCATATCTCGTGCCAAATAGTTTGTTATGGAATCTTTAATTTCCCTATGTCTTTTTGAGGTCTTTTCGTATGGCGTGAGATTTGCAAATACATCCTTGATTGTACGTTGTGTTTCTTTCAGGCGGTTTTCAGTTTTATCTTTCACGTTACTTGGTTGGCCTTTTATTTGCATACACTCGTCAGATTTTTCTCTATGTTGTCGCAAATGTTGATACAGATTGGTTGTATTACCTCGGGATGTAGCGACTTTAGCTCTGCAGGTTCTACAAAGCACGTCTTGCTGTTCAGGGTCATCATATCTGAATCCAAAGTATCGCCATACAACAGAAGTAGCATTTTTTTTCGCCACCAACTCTGCCCTTCCCTCGTGTTCCTCCTCAGCGTCCATGGCGGCCACTACTGTTTGCTGAAAGCCGGGTAGTCACGTGACCATACCTGCGGCTGGATGTGGCATCAATTATTCCACATTGGTTTACATTAAATCGCAAATTGCAGTCTTTTATGCGGTTACGTAATCGCACAGCGTGACATCGCGATTGCGATTAGATTAATCGTGCAGCACTAATATGGGGCCATGGCTCCGCAGACAACAGACCCTCTCTGATTTCAGGCCCATAAATGGGGATCCCAGAACACTGTACAGCGAAAGGGCTGATGTATATAAAACAAAACTTCCATCTGCTGCCTTTGTCGACAGTTTGACAAACAGTTTGTTTGATTCCTAATACACACACCACACCTTGCATGCTTTTACATGACACATCAGTTGACATGGCTGAACTATCTGATGTGCCGCCCTGTTTGTGGGCGTGTCACAAATATGACGTGGGGCTTATTTAGGGAGCCACACCTCTTGTAGTTCACCCAAAATCAGATTACAGACCATGCATGAAACAATATCCATTCAAACCAGAAGCGTTAAATGGTATCAGGCCTGTTTTGATTCACTTTTAAAGGCTGGAGTTATAGTCCCGTGCGATGACTCCCCTGTCAGAACACCAATTTTTCCAGTTAAGAAGATCCCATACGCAGATCAACCCACTGAGTGGCGATCTGGGCAAGATTTGCAAGCAGTAAATGCTGCAATACATCCGCACGCCGCCTCAAGTTTCAAATCCACATACAATTTTGTGGTTAATTCCACCTAATGCCACTCATTTCTCCGTCATTGGTCTTGCAAATGCTTTTTCTCCGTTCCCGTTCATCCAGACAGTCAATTCTGGTTTATGCGTTTTCTTTTGATGGTAAAGGCTACACTTGGACTCGCTGTCCACAGGGATATTCATAAAGTCCTGGGTATTCCACAGTGCACTGCGTGACAGTTTACAGAGCCTCCATTTGCCGTTAGGTTCTGTCTTGTTACACTATGTTGATGATTTGTGGCATGTAAAACAGATACAATAGCATTGCTAAAACACCCTAGCAAACAATGGCCATAAAGCTAGCTTGTCAAAACTGCAGTTTGTTCAGACTTGTGTTCCATATTTGGGACATGTGATCACAGCAGAGGGCAAATCCTCTCTCCCAAACGTATTGAAGCAGTTCAATCTGTATCAAAACCAACCACCAAAAAGCAAATGACGAGTTTCTTAGGCATGACGTCATATTGCAGACAGTGGATCCCAAATTATTCAGAGAGAGAGAGGCACCTCTCTCTTCCATGATTCATGGTAACAATCTGTGTGCACATGACAGACTGACTTGGACTGACCAAACTGACAGAGCCTTCACTGACTTAAAGGCTTCTTTGCAGGCTGCTCCCACACTGGGACTGCCAAACCCTGACCGTCCCTTTACTCAGTTTGTTGTCCAGAAGGACGGATACATGACCTCTGTTTTGACACAGGAGCATGGGGGTAGACTGAGAGCTGTAGCTTATATTTCCACCAAGCTTGATGCTTTTGCCGCTGGTCTCCCTCTCTGTCTGCGTGCTGTAGCTGCAGCAGAGAAGGCTGTGGTTGCATCACGTGATATTGTTGGTTATGGAGATTTGACTCTCAGGGTTCCTCATGCTGTTGCTCACATTCTGCACACACAGAAGACCTCTCATCTCTCTGCATAGCGCTGGTTAAGATATCACACTACTTTGCTTGATATGCTAACAGTTCTGACCCTATTTCTACAGGAAATGCTGCAGCAGATGCAGCTGCTAAACTTGCTGCATTGTCTGCTTCACCTTTCACAGTTAACTGTTTGCTGTTGTCTGACACTCCTGACAGCTGCTCATCTGCTGATGTTTCTGTTCTGCAGTCTCTTTCCTCAAGAACGCGCCATTTGGTCAAAATCAGGTGCCACATTTAAAGACTCAGTGTGGATGGGTCCAGATAACAAACCTTGTTTGCCACGTGCTCTTTTCCACTGTTATGCTAAACTGTCCCACCATGTGGGCAAAGGGGAATGTGTGCTGCTGTTAATTCATCATGGTACACACGTGCTTTTTCACCTTCTGCACAGGACTTTTGCAGGAAATACATCATTTGTGCAGCCAACAACGCATCAGGGGCTGGTCATATGCTGCCTGCTGGTCATCCACCGGCTGACAAACCTTTTGATCATTTAATGATGGATTTCATTGAACCAACACCAAGTGAAGGTAAAAGATACTGTCTTGTAATTGTTGACATGTTCAGCAAATGGGTTGAAGTTTCCAAACAGGATGCTGGAGCTGTGGCTAAAGCACTACTAACTGAAATTATTCCTAGGTGGGGAATTCCTTCAGTCATCAGCAGTGACAATGATCCAGGTTTTGCCAACCAAGCCCTGAAAGAAGTGTCAGACTATCTTGGGTTTGACCTACGTCATCATTGTTCATATAATCCACAGAGTGCAGCTGCTGTTTAAAGAGAAAATGGCACCATTAAAGCAAAACTTACTAAATGCACCAAAGACTAGTTTCAGTCTTTCGTGGGTTAAAGCCCTTCCACTGGTGCTTGTCCACATGCGCACGCCAATCAGAAACAAACATGGTTTGAGTCCATCTGAAATCTTGTTTGGTAGGCCCCCTCAGACAGGTGGAGGTCCAGTTAGGCATCCTCCCCTTACCACAGGTGCATGTGATGATGCTATGTTGAGATACTGTGCCAACTTCCTGAGCCAACAGCCGACATCTAGACACCAGAGGAGTAAAGCTAAGGAGGTGACACAAATTCACCTCTAGACCCAGAGTAATGGTCTAAGAATAAAATTTACTCATCTAGACGTTGAGGAAGACAACTGGGGTGTACGCCGTGCGCTGCCCCTAACCTGCAGCTGCGTTGGAACCATCTGCAATATAAGAGTGAGGGGTGAAATAGCGCCCTCCTCCACCAGTAGCATGCCAAAGCTCTGTGTCACCAACGAGAGCAACAATGGAGCCCAGACCTTGGCATCCCTTCAGCGGGCCAGGATGGTGCGGTCTCAGAGGTTCAACAGCTTTGCTTATACTTTTAGCTGTATTTGTGGTATTTGTTATTTTTTTCACACGTCATACACCACCAGCTAATGTTCATAACCTAACCAGTGTGCATCCTAATGTGTCACAATTCCGAGCGCACATGCGCACTCCACGCTCTGTTGATTTATATTAAACTAATCTATGGACATCGTGGCTAAATTTCACAGCTCAACAGCTGTATGGAGGTAATACGTCCTGTTTTATGTGTGCAGCAGGCAGACCCAGAGTGCTTATGATAGGTATTCCATTTGAAGGAGATGATTGTGTTTCCACCAGTACTAATTTGTGTAAGCACGACTGTTTACTAGCTCGAGGAGTCCGCTCTTGGTCCTCATGTAATCTAGGATTAGGGGTGTGCGATATGACGATATTAGATCGTTAAGACGATCTTGATGTTGACGATCTGCCAGAGGAGAGAGATCGTATTATCGTCTATAGGGCACATTCTATTAATTGCAGCTCAATGCTTGCGCATAGAAGCACGAAGTTTTTTTTCCTTGGGCAACTAACAGCCCGTTTCACGTGAACATGACCAACCAATTATGGCGAAGTATGAGCAGTGCTGATTTTTTTTTTTTTTTACTAGCCTCGCTGTTTTAGTCAAAGTGTAGCGGGTAGCCATGGCCGAGTGAAAGCTTGGAGTTGGTCCCCAAAAGAACTCCACTTCAGTCGTATGGACAGTGTTGGGGAGTAACGGAGTTCATGTAACAGCGTTACGTATTCAGAATACGTAACGCCGTTTCTGTCTTGGCCAACGCATTCCTGTCCCGGCTCTGTTTTGCCGGGCTGCGGCTCAAGCTCTCGCTCCCTGCTGCTCCACGTCCGACTCCATTCTGACCGACTGATCGGGCGGATAGCTCGTTTATTTCCGTTTGTTTTCGTGGAGCTGGGGCTTCTGAGAAATGCATCGGGATGCCTTCGTTCATTTAGAGAATAAATATAAACTCGTGAAACAGAGAAGTATCGTCACGTAATCCATTGATTTCAACAATGTAACTGTATTCTGAATACTATCTAGTTAAACTGTAACTGTAATGGAATACAGTTACTCATGATTTGTATTGTGAATACATAACGCCGTTACATGTATTCCGTTACTCCCCAACACTGCATATGGAACTGGTTTGGGTTTTCTCCAAACGACAAAGCGCAACAACGAACCTCTTTAACCACCTGAAGAGGCAGCATCCGAAACAATTAGCTGAGAGCCAAGCAGCGAGGCCAACCACACATCAGCCAGTGGTAACGGCTAAAGACATTACACAGAAACAACCAACTATAACACAAGCCTTTGATAAAAGCAGGACATATGAGAGAAGCAGCAAACGGTGGAAAGAGGTGACTTTTTTTGCCTTTATAACTAAGTTTTAACAAAGAAAATAGTTTGATTCTAAATTAACTTCACTGTAAAAATGAACTGTGATAAAATCGTGATCATGATTTTACCAATAAAAAATCGTGATGTGATATTTTTGCCATATCGCCCACCCCTATCTAGGATCCACAGCAGGAAGACTCCGCCACCCACAAGGACATCTCCACCACCTTTAAACAACACATACATTGTCTGTTATTATCGCCCCACCGGTAACCAGTCCGTCGAATTTGGACGGGGCCCTGTACTAAAATTGTAGCGGCACAAAAAGAACATCTCTTGCGACTTTGTCCTGAATAAAAAACAACTGCAGGCCCTGGTATGGTACGAGTGGATAGGTAAGCAAACCTATCCAGTTCCTGATGTTTTCTGGGTTTGTGGAGATAATAAATTGCGTTCTGTCCTGCCTTTCAATTGGACAGGTTTGTGTGGCCATGTAATGCTGGTACAGGAAATTGTTGTCATTCCTGAACAAAGGTTCCTTGCAGTCACTGACTGTCACCGGCAGACGCGAGATGTATTTGGAATGGACCCTAACATATACATTGATGAGACTGGCGTTCCCGTGGTGTGCCTAATGAATCTAAGGCTAGAAATCAAATAGCACGCAGGGTTTGAATCCATTTTTATCTGGGTAACGATGAACAAAAATGTTGACTGGATCAATTATATCTATTACAATCAACAGCGTTTTTCAATTACACTAGAGACTCCTTTAAAGCCCTAGGAGAACAACTACATTCCACGTCCCTAATAGCTTGGCAAAATCGTATAGCACTGGACATGTTGCTGGCTGAAAGAGGTGGCATTTGTGTTATGTTTGGAGAATCCTGTTGTACATTCATTCCCAACAATACTGCCCCCAATGGTAGCTTTACACAGGCACTGACCAAATTAGAAGCCCTTACAGTAGAGTTAAAAAACAATGCAGGTACTGACACATGGATGATGGACTGGTTTGACAGTAAGTTTGGTAAATGGAAATCAATTATCGTATCTGCTATCACTGGTATACTTATTGGTGCAAGTGTGTTCAGTCTGATTGGATGTTGTATTATTCCCTGCATTAGAAGTCTCATTGTAAGGTCTATTGATAGGTCAATCACACACCAGATGGCCTCTCTGGCTGAGACCCATCTCCTGTCAGATGTTGAAAACCCCACTGATTGGATTCCTCCTTTTTATGATGATGATGATGATGTTTAGGTTTTAAGTTTTTGTATTTTCCCCCAGCTTGCTATCAACCTAAGGATGTCTGTGTCCTACAAAAACAGCTAAATGCATATTTTAACATTTATTAGCTAATGATGTGTCTACTTAAACCTAAAGGAATGTAGTCACTGATGATATGATAAAATTGTATATACTTTGGTGTGGCCATTTTATGGCCAAAGGGGGAACTGTAATGCCAATTTATCATATAGCCATATATTCTCTTATCATACACTTGACCTGAAGTGACCTAATGTGCTGAGTATGTTGTTCATTGTGCTTTGTGAGGACACCTGCTTATGTCTTGGACAAAGACTGTCTATTCTTTATCTTTGTTGCTGTCCGGTGTCTCTGAGCATAACTTACACTCTCAGTTGCTCATTAATTTTATCACTTGACTTCCAGCTTGTTTTCTTTCCCTGCCATCCCTGCAATCCTGGTATGTGAGAAAGAGACATCAAAAGCCCTGGGAACATGTAGCTCGGGGTCAGACCTCTGTAGCATGGCATGCTGCGTGAGCTCTGTCCTTTCTGCAGAAATTGATTACTCTGAAGATTTTATTTTGTAATAAAACCTGAAAAGACAGTGATTGTCTAGGGAATTTTATTTCACTTCTCATCAGGTGGAAAGTGTTTTCCACCACACAAAGCAAGTGAAGGGTGGGCGGTAATAAGGTAATAATATACTGCAGGGTCTTAAATAGCAACGGTATCAGTTTCAATACCGTGAGTATAAAAAATGCAATGCACTTATATAGGAGATAAGGATTAAATAATAAACATCATTTATTTAATGCCTTGTGTGGTTGAATTTTCAGTTTTTCTTCAGTAGTATAATATGTTTTACTTTTGGAGACGTTTGATAAAGTTTATGAACGTGACGTCCTTACGTCAGCGACAGTGCAAGACAGTGCATGTTATGTTGTTATTGTATGTTCATATTTTTTAATTCCATTAGAAAAACTTTGCACCGAACAACGTGACCGGCAGGTTTTCAATTTACGGGACAAATGTTTTTATTAAATGCTTGTATCATCTGATCTGATCATTTATTGAGCTTAAAATGATAAATGATACGCAGGATGTATAAGAATGATATCAAAGCATGTCAATTTAGAATCTTTTATTGAAAAGTATAGGCTGCATCAAATAAAATACGTGCCGTCAATTGACTCTCATGTGTAACTTCTAAAATAAATATTGCACAAAGCTGCGCTCTTTCAACATGAATATAAAGTAAGTATTCTCAGATAAAAGCATTTGCAAACAAAAACACATGGACTGGCTCATACCATTTTAATAATGCGGCGTGCTGCCAACTTGAAATAGAAAAAAGTCAGTTTGCTATATGTGTTTTCAAATAGCCTAAATATGCAAGCAAAGCTATATTAACAAAGTGAAAAAGATCCCTTGGCACGTTTCAGGCATTTGCTGCAGTGAATTGCAGGCTACAGCAGCTGAATTAATATCAGAAGTGTGCAGTGTCTCTCCACAACTTGCAGTGCTCATTATCCCATAGGCGCTGTTTTGATGCGGCTCTGCAGAGAGAAACCTCTCTCTGCTGGCACACTGGAGACGGGGATCACGCAAGCTATCTTGGCCAGTTTAGCCCACTCAGGGTAGATTTCGCTGAAATCTCTGATGAGAAATTCGCATGCTGTTGAGAAGTTCAAGCCTCCATAATCACGGAGAAGCGATAGCGTCTTGCTGCGCACTTGTGGCATCTATGAGCGGGGCTGTAGCTGCAGCCGACTTGTCCTCACTTGTAATGTCTTTGATTCAAAATTCAAATTGTAGTTGTAGGGAATATTTTCACCTGACATTTTGACTGGCGGGGTTATAAAATACCAGCAGATTTTAATGGAAACCCAGGTCACAGTAATACCGTATACGGGGTAAAATGTGGAGGAGGTACCCCTAACCAGAGTTGGTTAGGGGGTACTTAAAAATACGTCTGTACTTTAACGTACCTTCACTGTGCCACATGAGTGATATTTTGGGATCCCACGTCCACTCTGTTCATCTTTGGAAATCGTCTGTCTTTTCATAAGTGGTGAAGGGCTGCTCACTCTGTATGGTGTGGTTGGCTGTCTTCATAAGCTTCTCCATCCACTCAGGGCAGTTGCTAGGAGTTCTGGGCCCCTGAAAGAATATCGGTGTGGGCCCTCTACCTCATTCATTGCCACCTTCAGTTTTCTTGTTTTTCAGTGTTCTTGACGGTTCCTGGTGTAATACACTCAATTTGTTTCCTTTTTTACGACGAACGACTTCACAAGTCAGAGTATCATTATGTAAATTATGTATTATTAGTTGTCTTATTCTCATTTCACTGATTAGCAACACGTTATTACACCTCTGATTGCAAATACCTTTTCTTTTATGACCTGCATTTTTTTTATAATTTTCAGATCAATATCATCATAAAGACAGAATGCATTCTATTCCTGCAAATGCATTTTCAATTAACCACTCAACAAATAGGCAGTGGGTATTTTATTGTATTTAACAATCAAGCACTGATATGCAAAAAACAAAGTGTCCTGGCTCAAGATAGTCCACAGGTAAATAATACAGTGACATAAATTGAGTTATTAAAAATGTAGCCTATATTTTGCTATTATATAATTGAAATAGCCAAGGTGTTGATTAATGTCTTAGGCACTGCCAGTGGTACAGCTGTTCACTAATAAACCAAAACAGCCAACCAGTGTCTACATCACTCACTCACCATCAAAGGCATCAGTGGACTGCTGGGGTGAGCATCTGCTGTGGGGTCAAACTCAGATGAAGCAGCCACTGCTGATTCTGGAGCAGCAGAGCATAAAGGTTTATTGTTCCATTATATATATTGTAAACATTAAATGTTATGTTTCATGGAAAAACTAATGCAGAACTAAGCTATTCTTGGACAAAATCTAAATGGGCTTCTTAGTACCATAGCTCTAGGTGGACAGCTTCACCTTCTCAGGCAAAAATATTTTTTAAACCATTCAAAAGTCAGTGTAAACTGTCCAAAATTCTTAATAGTCTTTTTTACTTTGTTGTTGTCAGCTATTATGGTGTCTTTTATTTTATATTACAACAACAAATCTTTGAACATTTAACTTCTGGGTATTTAGGCAATTCAAATGTCCCACTAATAACACATTTTACACGACCACATTGAACACATCATGATAACGTAATTGACCTTCGTCAGATGCTCATAATTACTGAGTAGAACTTGAATGCGTCATAATACAATTCAATGCAGCCTCTGAGTGGGCGCATACTGGAGCACTGTCCGACAGTGAAATGTGTGAAACACTCAGTCACTGACTGTAGCCCCTAAATTAGTAACGTTCAGTTATAGCTACTCTAGGAACCGTTACTGTACAATGAACTGGCGACTTTTTTATTTTTTAAATGAACTGGTGACTTGTCCAGAGTGTAGCGCGGCCAGATGACAGTTAACGCAGGCTCCAGCCTGCGCCCCGTCAAACGTTATGTTACAGACAGAAATGAATGAACAAGTAGCCTAATTGTTTCATAGTTTTACTCTCACCATTCACAGAAAAAAAGTTTTTAATGTCCTGGGCCCCTGCTCTGCTGCTCCTACTCCTGGCCTCCTTCTCAAGTCTTTTTTGGTGTCCGGACTTGTTTTTTGCGGGCCATCCTAACCCTGCTGAGAGTTCGCTAGCGCTCCGCTCACTTGAGGAAGAACGAACAGCGGTGTGGACCAAACCATTTTTTTAAAAAAAAGGGGCCAAGGGGGTTATTGAAATTATTAAAATTAGAATATTGTATGACTTGTGGCTTTGTTTTAATTCGGAGTCATTTGTATGAATACATTATTCATAATCATTTTGTCATAGAGGCTACTGGGGCTGTGCGTGGGCCCTAGCGGGCTGTGGGCCCTTATAATTGTCATCACCTTTCCCCCCTATACGACGGCGCTGCATCCACTGGTGACTCAGTATTTGCCCATCTTGCCCTGATGTAAAGCAGGTCTGATGATAGGTTGCACACCAGCCACTTGGCTAGCATACACTGCAAGTGGTTTCTACTTTTGTGTGCGTTGAGATCATGAAAATTCATGAAAAAAGTCCTTTAAAAATGGTACAAAATGGTATGTTTCTTCTGCAGACATTGATTCGAGTACCAGTCAGTGTGACAGGCTTCATACGCAAGTATGGAAAAATATGGAATTTGATTTGATAAATTTCTAGGTTTGGAAAAGTATGGAATTTGGGCAGATTGACAAGTTGAATGTCCAGCCCTCTACTCTTATCCTCCTCCAACCCATTTGCCCGCCCAGGTGTCATCAAGTTTCACTGCTGCTTCCACAGACGGGTGATGTCCACACTGTGAGCGAGCTATTCAAAATGCCTGTTCATGATCATTGACAGAAC